>PVKZ01002854.1:0-181011 GCA_004027375.1 Macroglossus sobrinus | reverse complement strand
GATTTTATGGTTACAGCATTATTCTATTCCTAATGGTCAGTAAGATGATGTCAATACTGAGACTTCCTAAGAATGAGCCCTTCTGGTACTGTGAGATCACACTATCCTACCAAAGGGCTGGTCATTAATGCATTTTTCAGATTGCTTTATGACAAAAAGGGGGAACCATGGTCAAAAAAGGGGTTTTATGGAAAGCACCTATCCAAAGAAAATTAAAACAATAATTTATAAAGATCTATGCACCCCAATATTCATGGCAGCACAATTTACAATAGCCAAGATATGGAAGCAACCTAAGTGCTCATCAACAGATGATTGGATAAAGAAGCTATGGTTCATATACACAATGAATATTACTTAGTCATTAAAAAAATGAAATCTGAGTAGAAAAAAAATGCATAGATAATAGAGGCTCTGTTCATTCCTCTGGCAACCGAATCAAAGTTGGAACCAAATCCCTCTGGAAACCAAATCAAAGTGTGATGGAAACAAGGAGCAAACAGCAAGGAAAAATTTCCTGGGATCTAGATGAACAAGACATGCAACTAGGGAGAAACCCAAGAAATCACTCTACAATGGCAGATGGTAGGACGGGGCGAGGACATGGGGCTGCCTGGTCTCAAGGGGCTGAGTGGTACTGAGGATGCAGCAGCAGATGCCTCTTCAAGGGAGGGGCTGCTTCTGCAAGTGGATTATCACAGTGATGGACCTGCTTGCTCTGAGCACCAGTGCCTATTTGGGAGCACCAGGGACTTACAGGAAAACATTGTCAGTGTGAGGGCCAAGGTCAGACTCGTTCTGTAGAGAAGAGCCAGTGGTATCCATTGTTCCCTGTTGAGCTCTCCCCACTCCGGGTGTGTGGACACAGTGCCGCCATAGCGCGACGTCATCAAACTGTATAACAGAGGTCGCTCTGCCCAGAGGATTCCCTGAAACACCACCTCCCCAACTCGCAGCCCCACCCAAACCACATCCAGGTATATCTTCAGTGACTCAGTGCTCCTTGCTGAGTAGCACCTAGACTCACACTGGAGGCAGCTGGCCTTGGTTTCTTAGTGTGGCCTTTTGAGGCAACTATAAGCACAGCATCTGTGGATTTCTTGCTGAATCTTAACAGGTGGCCTTGGAGGGTTAGAGGCTTGGGCTAAATTTGGCCTGTAGCTGAACTTGTCTCAGAACTGTGCCACTGGACACCTACCTCATAAATCCACACTAATAAGATTGGGAGACTTAGGAACTTTGCTTAGTACATAGAAACAGACACAGAAAGGCAGCCAAAATGGGAAGACAAATAAGCAGAAACCATAAGAGAGAACAGAACAGAGAGCCAGATACAGAGTCAGGTAATTAAACAGATGTAGAGTTCAAAACACTGGTTATATAAACTTTTGAGAAGTGTAGATAAATTCAGTGAGAACTTCAACAAAGAGATAAAAAGCATAATAATGGAAATTATAACAGGGATCCAGTCCAAAATGAAGAATACATTATCTGAGATGAGAAGTATATTAAATGGAATGAACAAAGAAATAAACAAAGGGAATAAAGAAAAGGATCAAATATCCTATCTAGAGGATGGGAAAGCCAAGGACATGCAACCCAAATGGCAAGAGATAAGATGAAAGAGTATAAAAATAATTTAAGGAGATTGTGGGATAATATTAAGGGTCCAAGTACCCATTTGATCAGTGTAACTGAAGAAAATCAATATGTTGAATAGCTTTTTGAAGAAATAATGATGGGAAACTTCCCTAACCTGGTGAAAGAAATGGACATAAAACCCCAGGAAGCTCAGAGAATCCCCAAAACCAGGGATCCAAAGAGGCCCACACCAAGACATATCATAATTAAAATGCCAAAGGATACATACAAAGAAAGAATATTTAAAGCAGCAAGAGAAAGGCAGTTAGTTACCTATAAGGGAACATCCATAAGACTGGCAGCTGATTTCTCAAAAGAAACTATGCAGGACAGAAGGGCTTGGCAAAAAACATTCTACAGGATGAAGACCCAGGATCTATAACCAAGAATAATTAATCCAGCAAAGCTATCAATTTAAAGTTGAAGGACAGATAAAAGCTTCCCAGACTAGAAGGGACTTCTTTAAGAAGAAAAAACATGTGTCAAAAACAGGAATAAAGAATACTAACAAGTACATTCCTATAAATAAGTACCTTAAATGGAAAATAATTAAGTGTTCCAACCAAAGAATAGAGTGGCTGAAAGGATAAGAAAACAAGACCACTACATATGAAAAAAAAAAGGGGATGGAAAAGATATTGCTTTGATGAGCTTAGAAGGTATTTAAATCAGACAGAGAAAGATAAACACTATATGATTTCACTTATATGCAGAATCTAAGGCATATAAAGAACAAACTAATCAAAAATAGACTCACAAATATAGTGGACAATTTGGTGATGGACAGAGGGAGGGGATTTGGAGGGCTGAAAGAATGGGGTGAAGTGCTAAAGAAGTACAAATTAGTAGCTAATGGATAGTCACAGTGATGGGGAGCATGACAGGGGAAATATAGTTGGCATTAATACATTGGTTAGGTGGAGGGTAAGAGGAGGGAGGGAACAATTGGGGGGATCATTTTACAAACTATATAGATGTACTATATACTTGAAACTAATTAAAATAAATAAATTTAAAAAATGAAATTCTACCATTTGCAACTACATGGATGAACCTAGAGGTTGTTATGCTGAGTGAAATAAGTCACAGAGAAAGATTAATATTATATGATTTTATTTATATGCAGAATTTAAGAACCAAATAGAACAAACTAATCAAAGACAGACACAAATAGAGTGGACAATTTGGTGACAGAGAGAAGGAATGGGGGGTTTGAGGGATGAGAGAATGGGGGTGAAAAGTTAAAGAAGTACAAATTAGTAGTTGATAGATGGTCATGGGCATGTGGAGCATGGCCTAGGGAATGCAGTTAGCATTAATATATTGGCTAGGTAGAAAACCAGAAGAGAGAAGGGTCCATTAGGGGGATTGTTTTATAAACTAAGTAAATGTCTAACCAATATACTGTATACCTGAAACTAATAAAAAAAGTTAAAATATATTCAATGGAGAAAGTGTTTCCTTGCCCCAGTTTTCTTTTACATAATAACAATAAAAAATAATTGTATAATCACAGCCTCAGTTTTAATTCAGAAATTAAGATATCTGGTCTCAGTAATAATCCTGATTTAAAGTTAAAGTGTTTCTACTACCCTCACTGGTAGTTTTCTTCAGGCATGACAGCAGGGAAAGAGTGGTGTCCCCCTTTTCTCTCCTTTCTCAAGTTGGGTTTCCATTCCTGCTTTTTTTTATTATGCTAATTTAGTTTCCTATCCTTACTTGGCCAGGCAAGGGGTTATAGAGAGAGAAGAAAAGTTCTTCTTGGTTGGATATTGTCCTCTAATGACTGTACCTTCTTTGTACTTGGTAGGTGTTTAAAATTTTGCTCCCCACCCCCAGAGGCCCCTTCTGCAAAATTTGAATGCATGTTCTGTGAGGTAAGAAATGGATATATGGGGAAGTGGGGAAGAGGAAAAGAGAGAAAGGGAGGGTGGGAGGAGGTGGAGAGAGAGAGAGTTCAAGGCTGACAGGGTGAAAATTCAGGGAAGAATTGATGTTACAGTTTAAAACCCAGGCAGGGTTTCTATGCTGCAGTCTTGAAGAGAATTCTTTTTTTTGGGAAACAGTCTTTGCTCTTAAGGTCTTCAACTGATTGGATGAAGCCCATCCACATTATGAAAAGTAATCTGCTTCTATTGACTTAAAGGTTAATCACATCAAAAAAATACCCCTACAGCAACATCTAGATTAGTGCTTGAAGAAATAAGTGGGCATCACAGCCTAGCCAAGTTGACACAAAATTAACCAGAACATAGGCTATTTCCAGTAAGTCCCATATCACCTACAAGATACTGTCTTGGGCAAGGTTTAAAAGGGCTTTAGCCTGGCTTTCTCTCGAGTGCCATATTAAATTAGAAAGAGTCATGCATTCTTTTCCTAACAATTTTTTTTTTGCTTTTTAAATAATTTGCCTCCCCCCACCTTTATTGAGGTATTAGAGTTATTAAAGATATAAAATATTTCAAACATACATTCTGGTGACTTGATATCCACATACATTGTGAAAGGTTTCCCCTTTACTAGTTAATTAATAAATCCATCACCTCACATATTTATTCCTTTTTTGTCGGGGGGAGAAGAGTTAGAATGCTTAAGCTTCACATCCTCAGCAAGCCTCAATTATATAATACAATGTTATTAATAAGTCACCATTAACCTCAGACCTTATCCATCTTATAGCTGAAAGTTTATACTCGTTTACCAATTTCTCCCTATTTCTCCCACCCCTCAGCTTAGGGCAACTACTTTTCTACTCTCTCTTTTAATGAGTTTGACTTTTTTTTTTTAGATTCCACTTAGTATTTGTCATTCTCTGTGTGACTTATTCACTTAGCATAATGCCATCAAGATCCATCTATGTTGTTGCAAATGGCAGAATAGAAGAGTGAAATATTATTCCATTGTGTGTTAATCTATTTTTAATTTTTTGAGGAACCTTTATGCTGTTTTCCATATTGGCTGCACCAATTTATATTTGCACCAACAGTGCAAAAGGATTCCGTTTTGTTCACATCCTAACCAATACTTGTTATCTCTTGTATTTTGGTGATAGTCATTCTAGTAGGTATGAGGTGATATCTCATTACAGTTTTGATTTGCATTTCTCTAGAGATTAGTAATGGTGAGCACTTTTCATGTACCTATTGATCATTTTTATGTCTTCTTTGGAAAGATGTCTATTCAGTTCCTCTGATCACTTCTTAATTAATTTTTTTTGTTATTGAGTAGTATAGCTATATTAGTTCTTTAAATATTTTAGATTTTAACCTCTTACCAGCTATACGCTTTGCAAATATTTTCTCCCATTTTATAGGTTGCCTTTTCATTTCTTTGATGATTTTCTTTGCTGTGCAGAAACTTTTTAGTTTAATGGAGTCCCACTTGTTTATTTTTGTTTTTGTTTCCTTTGATAAATCATTGAAAAGACCAATGTCAAGGAGCTTACATTGTTTTCTTACTATGTTTTCTTCTAGGAATTTTACAGTTTCAGGTCTTATGTTCAAGTCTTTAATTCATTTTGAGTTGATTTTTGTATATGGTGTAAGATAGAAGTCTAGTTTTATTCCTTTGCATATCAATATCCAGTTTTCTCAACACTATTTACTGAAAAAACTATCTTTTTTTCATTGCGTATTCTAGATTCCTTTGTCACAAATTAATACACATGAGTTTATTTCTGGGCTTTCTATTCTGTTTCATTGATCTATGCATCTGTTTTTATTCCAATAGCATATCGTTTTAATTACTATTGCTTTGTAATATAGTTAAATCAGGAGTGTGGTACCTGTAGCATTGTTCTTTTTCCTCACATTTGCTTTGGCTATTCAGGGTTTTTGTGGTTCTATACAAATTTTAAGATTATTTGTTCTATTTTTGTGAAAGATACCATTGGCATTTTGAGAGGGATTGCACTGAATCTGTATATTGCTTTGGGTAGTATGGACATTTTAATATCAGTTCTTCCAACCCATGAGCATGGAATATCTTTCCATTTATTTGTGCTTTCTTTAGTTTCTTTTATTAATATCTTATAGTTTTCAGTGTACAGGTGTTTCACCTCCTTGATTAAATGTATTCCTAGGTATTTTTCTGATGCAGTTGTAAATGAGATTTTTTTAAAAAAATTATCTTTCTGATAGTTTGTTTTTATTTACATAATTAGAAATGCAATCCAAGTTTTAAGTCATTTGGATGGGAGTTATAGGCTCTAAACTAACTTAAAGTTTAATAATAATATGAGCAAGTCTAGGCAATGTAGGTTATGTGGCTGTCTCCTTTAAATTTTGGTGTCATTGATACAGTGACTATAAATAGGACCCTTTCTATCAGTTGAATAGACAAGGATCTAATCCTATCCAAGACGAATGTTCTTTGGTCATTGGGAAACTTCAGCAAGCTAAGAAGACAATGCTTCTCCTGAGTTATTTAGAGGGACACATTTGCTTTTTTTCTAGGTCAGCTGGATGTTGTCTTGTTCTGTTTATTCATTAAGGTTCACTCTTCTTATCTCTTCACCTTCCTTTGGTCCCAGGAACTTAGGTAGACATGTCTTACCTGGGCCACTAAAGTTCCTTTGCTTCCAGAAGTTAAGAGAGTGTTCTCCTCCATTCCAGGCTTCAGGTTGGTAGTGGCTGGGTTCTCCTATCATGGCCACAGTTCCTGTCAGGTGACTGGCCAATAACTAAAGGTCTTACTACGTTCTGATAACCACTTCATCTCTTCAGACCTAGGTATAATAATCAAACTCTTGTTGTTATCCTGGGGTTCTTCACCATTCTTGTTGGATTCTACCACACTTTTATCAATAGCCTCTCAACTAACTCTTCTCCATTATCCTGTTTGAATGTGCTATCTGTGTTATCTTCCCAGCACCCTAATAGATTACATAAATGGTACTAAGAGGGACCCCAGAAATAAACTTTTAAAATGAGCTTCTAGAATTAAGTTTCTGTCTTATATGATGAATATATGAATGACTTCTTTTTTTTTTTTTCTGGGGGCAATAGGACATAGGTAATCCATAGTAAGTAGTACCATCATGATTATGCAAAGTATCGCCAGTATTAGCATATGATTAAATACAGATGGAGGGCAAGATAATGGGAGACCAAGTCATTTAATTCTACCTATATCATTTATTAAATAACACAATCTTTCTTTACTGATTGGAATAGTCTTCTTTATCATAAACTAAATTCTTTTATATACTGAGGTTCTATTCCTAGGCTATCTGTTTGGTCCATTTATTTGAATAAGTCTTACATGATCACATTATTTTATTGACCCTCTGAGTCAAGGACATAACACTGATGCATAATAATAGCCTTTGCTTTGATAATGCTTACTCTGTACAAAGCGCTGTTCTAAGTGTTTTATATATATATAAATTTATTTCATGTTCAGAACTCTATGAATATCTATGTTTTGCAGGTGAGGCACAGAGAAATTATATGACTGGAACCAGGTCCCACAACCAGAAAGCAGAGAATCTGAGATTTGAGCATAGGAAGACTAGATTTACTAACCACAATGCTATACTACCTCTAATTCTGAGGTGGTGAGGGCATTTATTTTGGAAACTAGAAAAGTATGGTTCAGGTGCACTGCTTCTGATGATCTAAATTAATTCTATAGAACTTAGATAACCTAGAAAAATTGACAGTTACTGTATCTCCTAGACTGCCTCTTTCAATAATCTGTTTCTCAAGTAAACTTCTAGTTACTGTCAGAATTTATCTTTATCAGACTAGCTAATCAAGTCCAAAACATTTTATACCTGCCCATCTTTCCTGCTGTTCATAATATTAAGTTAGCCAAATAGATCCAATTTTTTTTCTACTGCTAGTTTCTCACAAATTGTGACTGGTATCTGTTTATTTATATTGCAGGTTATATTGCATTGCTAGATTCTCACAGTATTATTATAACAGATCACAAATTATATTGATGAATGCCATAGTGAGACATGATAAACAGCACATTTTGACTGGGTTAAATTCTCTTTAATTTCCTGGTCTATAAAGCAGGAATAAGAACAGCTGACTCATAGTGTTGGGGTGAATATTACAATAAGATCATGTATGTGAGAGCAAACAATAGAACCTGGTATGTGGTAGACGTTCAAATAATGTTGGTAGGATCTGAATCAGTATAAGGTATGGTTGTTATATGGCTAAGTCTAAAGACAGAGAAGGGAAAGAGAGAGAGATAAAGAGAGAGAGAGAGAGAGAGGGTTTTTTTCATAGTCCAAACACTATGCTTGGTGATTTACATGCATATAGTTTGATATTATGGAATGAATAAATATTTTTATAAGATAACTTCCCTGTGTGGTAAAAAGCATAAAATTAAAGTCCAATATTATATGCTGCCTTGACGTCTGGTAAATTCAAGTGGGGAAGGGTCTTTAAACATTCTAACCACAAGCCTCTCTTCAGCTTTACTCCATGGGTAAGCTCCCCAAGCCAAACAACATTTCTTATTAAATGGACAGATATATTTTCCACTTATCCTTCAGTAGCAAGTTTCTGTTCCCTGCCAGTCACAGAATTATTCATATAAGCCAGCTGCATCTTTCCACAGAAGATGAGGGTACCTCACCCTTTTGATACCATAAAGTCTACTACCCATAGTACCTAGTTGTCCATTTGTTTCTTGATACAACTACTGTGTAGCATGTGAGGTGTGTGTTGTCCTTCCTGCCTCTGGGCTGTGAGCATCTGTGTCTAATAAACTGCAGTGTTCTCATCTGTCCAGTGTCAGGTGTTGTAGTTGGGCCATCCACCTTGGCCTTCTTTCACCAGCAAGATGAATGGAAGGTGGTCATATACTCTTAGAAGAAAATGAACTGAATAGGCCTCCACTGAATTCCCTAGATCATTGCTTAACAAACTTTAATAGAAAAACTAGTTATCTAGAGATCTTGTTAAAGTGTCTGTTCTGAGTTAGTACATCTGGAATAGTTCTTGAGTGGGGCCTAATATTTTGGATTTCTAACAAGCTCTCAGGTGTTGCAGCTGCTCCTCAGACCACACATGGAGTAACAAGGCCCTAGGTGATACAGAATCCAAGCCAAGAAGACCTGGAACATTTATTGTATCACTCATCTATGGCCTTCTAATCATCTAGGAATCTGTCAGATCCACGAATAACTGATAGTACCTTCCAAGAACTAGATGTTCAGCCTGTGGGATTGGAAACTGACCAAGATCTGTGTAAGATTCTAAGGTGGAACTATCCTACCTTAGTACCAGAAGAATGAAATAATAAGTACCAGGAGAATGAAACTGCTTAGAAGTCCCATATGTAGCTGGAAGAAAAGGTATGTATCAATCTCTGCCTTGCTCTAGCCATTCTATGATCAAAGAATATTGCTATTTTAAAGAAGAAACTATTGATTTCCATAAATCTTATCAATGGATTTTTTAAGATTAAAGAAATTTATTTCTATTAGTTTTTTAGAAAATGTCTGACTCAGGGGAAAGGGGGAAAGAAGAGAATTTGTTGCAGAGTGCTCTAATAAAAAGCAAGCCAGATATTTCTCACTGAGAAGAACAAGAGGAAAAGGAGAAAAGCAGAAAGAGAAGGGCTGGATGAAATCAAATCATGTTTTCTTCAGGAAGCCTGACCTCTGAAAATCCCAAAGCAGAGCTGCCCCAAAGGAGTTCTGCTCCCCAGAGACAGTGCATATTAGATTGGCCTTAGCTTTGCAGACAGGCCTTCATGCTAATTTCTCTTGACCTTCTCCTGTGATTCTTGTCATCTTGGCCCTCATTTGTTAAACTTGCTTTAATTACATGCATAATGGCTCATTATTTTTTATAAAGGAAGCAGCAAAGGAAACAATTATGCAAATGAGTGAGGTTTGTTGTTCAGTGAGGAGTTGTGGTCTAATTGGGCTCTGGTACAAAAACACTATGGCCAAATAAGATAAACCTAATATCCAAGAACAGAGATAAAATGCCAGAAGAACTCACTAAAGGGCTTTGATCAGACCAACAAATCTTCATTGCTAAGGTTGAAGGCTTGTCTGAGTTGTCCAAAATCAAGTTTCTCCAAGTAACATCTCCTTTTTAGTTTGGTCTTCAGTTGTCAAATGGAAAGAATTTCTGTATTCAAACCTGATATTCCTTCCTCTGGTTTTTCCTTTGAAATATCTCATTTATTCACTCAATCATTCAGCATGTTTTAATTCCATCTAGTTAAAATCTTTATCAACAGGACCCTGCATGATTTGGATCTTTTTTGATTTAAACAAGGTCACTTCTTCCTTACTCAGCCTATCACAAGTGGGCTCCTTTTAGCCTTAAATAGCCAATCTCCTTTGATCTTTTACCTGTAGTGGATTAACACTACTCTTACTTTAGTGTACCTCCTAATTCTAATTTGTTATATTAGATTAGGAGGAGAAGTCATATGCTTCCATGTTACCCTATATCTCTCCCTTAGGGTATTAAAAATATTTGAAATTAATCGCTATTGTAAAATGACCTAAGCTAACTTGGTCATTTATAATTATAACATTTTCTTCGGAACTCACCTCCAGCGGGGATACTACACTGAAGGCCAGTCTCAAAAGGGGTTCTGCATAACAAATATCATCAAGCAGACACAAAAACCATTACTCAGCCTATGCTGTAAGCTCAGTGAAATCTTAGCTCTCTTTTTATGCATCTAGATAAACTTTTAATTAAAGGATTCATTTGAGGCAAATGTGAAAATTTTCTAGCAGCAAAATTCAGCTAAATTTTTAATCAGAATCAAATACTGTCTAAATGATAGGATATGGTGCCAGAAGAAATACCAAGGCCTTGGGCATCATTTCAAAAGTTATGAAGCTATTATCTTTGCTAGAGTCTTATATTTGTTTATGCAAATGCCTATACAATAGTTTTAGTCATTACATACAACTGGGAGATCATTTATTTCACCAAAGAAATTTTTTTTTAATATTTATTATACTAAGTGACGAATCTGCTGTTGATCAGATAATAAGTTAACTTTAGCCCTGTGGTAGCTGTCCCTGGAGTGTAGATTTTGATTAGAATCTTTCAAATGCTAACTAACCACCCTGGAGCATGTATTTTTGATTAGGGTAGTTCAGATATTAACCAACCACCCCTAGGGTATAAATTAAAGTGCCCACCTATATATCACAAACTACTTTTAAATAATGTAAAGTAAATTGCAGACAACATAGCAATTACATTTGCAGGTTAATGTCTGGCTTACTTACTGGAAAGTAAGCTCCATGGACTGGGAGGTGACTTATTTGTATCACATACCCAGAGTCTGCACAGTCTAGACCCAGAGCAGGTGACCAAGAAATGATTTTGTAATAAATGGAAATCATCTGCCAACCTCTCCCTGTTCCTTCTTGATTCTGGCTTTTTTCTTCCCATTTTCTTCTATTACTCTCCTTTCTAGTTTTTTTTTTCTTCTTTTTATCTCTCTCGTCATCATTCCCCCTCCCTTTCTCTTTTTATTTATGTGGGAAAGTCATGTGGCTTTTTCAGAATTCTGGCTGAATATTCTGCTATTAAAGAATGGGAATGTTTGAAGACTTGCTTTATCTTGACTTAGTCGCTTGAAGGCTTTATAATTCCCTTGTTTCCTGATCTGTGAAAGGAAGATAGCAGTAGCCTATCTTAGAGTGTCGCTATGAGAATTAGTGGAGTGTTTCTAGCATGCTTAATTCTCCCCCAGCGCACCTGCTTCTTATTTAGCTTAAGGCCTCATTTCACTAATTATTTGATTAATTTCCTAAGCTATGAAGTCATCATTTCTTTCTCCAACTGGTCTTGAAAATGTGAAAATGTAGCATCTTCTTTGCTGGGTGTGTAGATATGTGTGTGAAGTGGTTGGGGCAGGGCACGTCAGGCCAAGGAGAAATGCTTTGTTTTGCTCAGGTTCTCTTAGACAGGTCACTTAATCCTTTTCAGCATTTTTTTTTTGTCTGTCTGTAAGAGGGGGTTATGATGACAATCTTACATAGATGTTATGAAGCTAAAATGAGATTAGTGTATATGAAGACAGCCCAGATAGATGCTCAGTAAATATTAATGTAATTGAATGATCCTTTGTAATCAATTATAAAACCAGAGTTTAGTTAGGCAGCTGACCTCTCTGAGCTATGAATAAGGAATTTATTGCAAGAATTAGACTCTATGCATGTGTGAGAGACTGGGGAAGTGAAAGTCTAAAGAGTAAGTTGGAGTATCATAGAAGACACCAATTAGTCAGTCTGAAAACCAAGCATATCCAACTGTCAAAGCGGAAAAGTCTATGGGAAACTATTGCCTGTCTGGATCCATAGCCACACATCTATTGATGAACTTGGGATCTCTATTAAACAGAAGCAGTCAGGAAGAAGAGCTTGACTTTGAATGGAAGAGAGTGACAATATGTGGAACCCACTGGCACTTGCTTCTATCTGCCATTCATGTCTGACCATGATGACTTTCAGAGAATAATGGCTTCTGTTTCATTCCCACCATACAAATTCCAAGCAAGTTCCAATTTTGATGAACTTTAACTTTGTATAATATACAAGCTTAAGAATTCTGAAAAATATAGTTTCAGCTTTACCAAGTTGACCTGGAAAAACCACCATACCAATATTTTTCATTTTACAGCTAACTCCATTTGGCTTTGATTTAAGTTGCTATTTGTTTCCCCCTAAGGAATGGCAGAGATCAACCATTGACCATGACCTTAAATTTATAGAGTTATATAAAGTAATATCCAAAGAGTTCAGACCCCCTACTTCATGCTTGAAATGCATTGTCATACAAGAGAAGGATCATATATTAGTTTTCTTACAAATAAGAAAGGGGGAGATTTTATTGATTATAATTTCAGTTTATATTTCAAATATACTCTAGCAATTACTGTATTCAGGGTTTTCATAGTTTTATTCATTTGTTTGCTATTTATCTCTTCCCACTAGATTTTAATTTTCATTGTCTATCTTGCCATCACTTTTCTGAGCCCCTTGGGACTCTGGCATGAGTAGCCTGGACTCTTTCAAAGCTTCTATATCTCCAGCAGGCCCAGAATAAGTGTAATAAATACTACCTTTGATTTATTGAGGAGAAAGAGTGTTACGATTCTTAAGCCCTTATGGGTAGGTTCTTAAATTTTCCTTAATAAAGTGTACCTCCTTACTTAAGACTACTAGCACAGCTGTGAGGCCTCTTACTTCAGGAGTTCAGGATAGTTTAAAGCATTAATCATCTTCTTTGTTAAGTAATGTGGAATGGAAAGATGAATAAGATGCTGACACTGTCTCAAGGGATTTAAAATCTATTGTGCTTGGACAAAAGCAGAGGAAAAATGATAAAATAATTTATGAGCAAGGTACCCTAGTGGAAAACATGGCCCTGAGGAGACAGCAGAAATTGGGGAGCCAACTAGAGAAGGTGCCTTCAGATTTCATTATGAGAAGAGAGTAGGCAGGGTGTTTATTCCCAGCAGAGGAAACTCAAGGAGATCTGAACATTCAATTAATCTTTTAACATCCCTGGTTGCATAAACTTGGAGGTGTAGGTCTCATTTTAACAAATTGAAATCTGACAGGAATGGATATAGGAAAAGATAAAGAGCAAGGAAAATAGAACGAGTTTGTGATTGTAAAAGGTAAATTGTTAAGGAGATAAAGTTTATTTTTAGCATCTCCATTTATCCTCTGGGGCCTCTCTAACTCCCCTGCACAGGGGGTCTCAGTGCCCTTATGCTACGGCCACTCCCCCTACTTTAATGCCATACCTAGGCTCACCAGGACTCTCTTCCCCCACATTAAACCTTACCTATTTTCATCTGTTTTTATGCTCTGTTGTTTATTAGACTGCAGTACTTTTTTAAAAAAAATTATTTATTTAAATTAGTTTCAAGTATATAGTACATTGATTAGACATCTATATAGTTCACAAATGATCCCCCCAATTGCTCCTTCCCTCCCCTGGCCCTCTGCCTAGCCATCATATTAATGCTAACTGCATTCCTTCAACTGCAGTACTTCTTTACCAAAACACTATCATCATTCAAATACCTTATGTTGTAGAATTCTTTAAAATGTGCTAAGTACTTTTCAGTATATCATGTCAACTTATCAGATCAACTTATTAGTATGGATTAATATGTTAATAAGTCAGTCCCTCCGTGTAACACAATGATATGTTAACAGGGGGCTGCTGGGGGTTGTACCATACTCCCTTACCTTAGATCTGTATGTTTCTTCATCATATGAAAGTGTTTGCAGAGAATTTCTAGAGTAGTGGGATTTGGGCACTGGGGCAAACTGAAAGAGAAGATATCTTAAGGCAGAAGGACCTTTGGGGTGAAAGCCATCACACCGTTCAGGAAGAGTGGTACCACTGACAATGCAGTCTGGAATTGGCACTCCTGTAGTTGTGTGGGGTACCACCTATGAACTGCCAGATGAAGCAGGTCTTCAATTCATTCCTACTCATGCCCAAGAAGATGGCTTATTCCTGTTAGTTAGGATGATAGTGGGGCTGGGTGCAGAAGATCCTAACTCTATACTTTCCAGGATGGAGTAACCAAAGCCTGAACAATACACTCCTTTTTTTTCCAAGCCCAGGGACCATCATAAAACTAAGCTTGGCAGATAAAATTTTTATCTCAATGCTCAGAGTAAAACTTCTTGAAGTTACAATTAGAGGCCAGGAACTGTGAAAGTATATAAAACTCATATGAATCAAAAATTTTTTCCCTTTTAATATACAATCCCCTCTCCTAGGCAGCTGTGATGTACAGCTCAGTCAGTCTACTCATGTTGCTACCTGCAGACAGACTGCTGCGATCTGCTGTTTTCCTGATGAATTCGAAGGTACTCAAGTTTTAGAAATGTTTGTTTCAGTGTTGTGCAGTGACTGTCAGAGCCCCTCATTATCAGTTTAAATTTCAACCATTTTCATCACAGTGGTATATTCAAGGCTCTCTGGTCCTTCTGTTATTAACTCATTCTCTCACTGTGACATTTCTGCTTCAAAGGTCCAGGAAGTCAGCTCCTGTGACTGCTGGTTGTCCCAGCCATTTATCAGAAAGTGTGGCAATTTTACAGGAAAAAGGGCTGAACATTTCATCAATATATATTTCACATATTTGCAATGTAAGATTATAGGCTTCAGAGAATTCTGTTTCATTCCTAACAAACCTATATATTGCTTATGTCAAAAGGACGAGTGGTCAGCTGTCCTTGCCAAATTCTGTTAATCTCCATTACTGTGTTTGTGTTGGGTGTAAATTTCAAAAGAAAAAAAAAAAAGTTCGCAATCACTTCTCCAGACACAGACAGATTTTGTTCCAGATGACAGGAACAAAGAATAAATGGCAGAAGCAAGAGTTCTTTACACTTTTAGGCATTCTTTTCTTCCCATATTTTTCTTGGCCCAGGTAAGGGATGCAGAGGCATATGCCTTATTTTTCTTCTTGGCTGGAAGCATGGCGACCTGCAGAGATAACATGATAGGTTTGAACAATCACTGAGGGCTTATGACAAATGAATGTATGAGTAGCAGATGCTCTTCACAAACACTTATGTGGAAGCTATTCATAAAGTTGCTTCATTTGAGGGTGGTTTTAAAGGGAGAAGGGAGAAGATCTGTGGGGTGTAGGAGCCTAACCTGCAGGCCCAGCTGCTGTACCTTTGGCCAGAATGGAGATTCAGTCCTCCTCTGTCTGTACACAACTGCCTTCTTTGAACTGTACTCTTACATTCAAATCCTGCCAAAACTTAAAAAAGTTTTCATTTCATATTATAGATTTTAAAATATGTAGATGCTATCTTAGCCCTAAATTATGTCCAGCATCTTAATGTCATTCTCTGTCATCATCTTAGCTAGTTCACAGAGGTGAGCTTATATGATATAGATGTGCATTCCTTTGTACTTTCATACCAATAAGTTTTTACTTTACAGCTGTCACCCTCAAAAGCTCTTCATCCACCGCAAACTTAAACTGAAGGTGAGGCCGTTTCAAACTATTGTGCATGGAAAATCTGGCAAGTTGAATATTTTCCCTCAATCCCTCTCTACCATTGTATTTTATTTGGTGTTATTGTTTATTTTTTATTTTGGTTGTAACATGATATCTTGATTTTATCTAAATGATTCAAAGGCTTAAAAAATTTACAAAAATAAAAATATAATAATAACAAGTCATATAAATACTATAACTCAGAATGTATGAACAGAACTTCTCAATATAAAATGTGAGTATAATAAACATACATTATGAATTTCCATCAACTGGAACTAGAAAATTCATAGGAATAATACATTTACACAAGAAAAATGGTAATATTAGAAAGCATGACAATAAAAATTTGAAATTGGAATGTTAATGGGCTGACAACTTAAATTTTCCTAATACTTACTGTATTACTCATTGAAAAGTGTTTTCTAATAGAGGTGTGAAGACATTGTTTTGAATCTTTCTAAAACAAAATATAATAGGAATAATTTCAGCTGCATTTAAGAAATTAACACTAAAACAATAGTGATTTGAGTAGGGAGAGATTAATTTCTCTTTTTCAAAGATGTCTTAGGGCGGATAGTCTAGAATTCATGTACTAGTCCCATGGTGTCACCTAAGCCTCAGGCTCTTTTCTCTTTATTCTACCATATTAGTGTATGGCCTCTGTTCTAATAGTTACGTCATAGGCAAAAATGGCTGCTGGGGTCCCAGGTATCACAATCTCACTCCAGCCAGCAGGAAAAAGTAAGGATAAGCACATCCATTCTTTTTCAAGGAGACTTTTCAAGAACCTATACAAACACATATATATATATCTATATATCTATCTATATCTATATCTATATCTATCTATATCTATATCTATATCTATATCTATATCTATATCTATATCTATATCTATATCTATATCTATATCTATATCTATATCTATATCTATATCTATATCTATATCTATATCTATATCTATATCTATATCTATATCTATATCTATATCTATCATCTATCTATCATCTATCTATATCTATATCTATATCTATATCTATATCTATATCTATATCTATATCTATATCTATATCTATATCTATATCTATCTATCTATCTATCTATCTATCTTATCTATATATCAGTTTAGTCATATGACCATCCTAACTGCAAGGGTGTGGGAAGGTAGTCCTCCATCTGAGCACACAGTGTCCATTTAAAATATGAGGTTCTTATGCTAAGGAGGAAGGGGAAACTAGACATTGTAAAGTGTTTCTTCCACAAAGGACCCTCAAAGCAAACTAATCAATTTTCCAAGAATAAGCACAAAATAATGTGTTTTTTTTAGTACAATACCAAGACAATTTGTTGCTGAAGGCAAAAAGAGACCAAAATGGAAGAAGAATCATTTAAAGTTGTACAACTCATTACAAGAATGATTACTTATTACACATATCATTGAAATCTTATAAAATCAGTTACAAAGTTAATAATAAATATAAGGGTTATTGGTAAAATTTCTTTATAAAATGTCCCCATTATATATTGCTCAATATCAATAAAACAAAATATGGAGGGCCAATTATTATTATAAGTACATAGTAATAACAAATACTTTGACTTGCAGTTCTATGAAATAATGACTTCAGAGTCTTAAATAGCTGCTGACATTTGTTACATTATATCTCAGGGGAAATTGCTTCACAATTTTTTTCTATTATTCTTGAAAACCAATGATATAGGAGATTTTGTTCATTTACTTAATAATAACATTGTAAGTCATGGTGTAGATAGGAAAATATACTTTGAAATTAGTTCTGAAGGAGGACTAGCCATATTTGCAGTGAGTAAAAGAGAGTCCATTCAAATGTGAAATCATTCACTGTTTTATTCACATGGACTAATTGAAAAAGTAGGCCACAGATTTTAATCTTAGAGGGAATAATGAAAGTTATAAAGTCAAATAGTGGCTACTTAGTGTATTATGTGCAATGTATTGTGCAAAAAATTGGGTGGCAAGTAAAATCTGCTGAATGCAGGTAGGACACAGCCTGTGGCAGGTGGCAGTGGTGCAATTTTATAAAATTAAGTTTATTGGGGTAACATTGTTTAATACAATTATATAATTTTCAGCTGTACATTATAATTTGACATCTGTATATTCTATTGTGTGTTTACCACCCAAAATCCAGTTTCCTTCAGCTACCATATATTTGATCCCCTTTACCCACTTGATCATATCCCACCCCGCTATATTTGACCCTCTTAACACCATCTATCTCCCTCCACTTCCCCCACCCCCTACCCTCTGGTAACCACTCGTCTATACTCCACATCCCTGAGTCTCTATTTGTTTGTCCTCTTCCTTTGTTGCTTTTTGGTTTATATTCCACATATAAGTGATATCATGTAATTTTCAGCTTTTCCTGTCTGGCAAATTTCACTTAACATGATTATCTCGAGGTCCATCCACGTTGTCACAAATGGCAGTCTTCCATCTCTTCTTATGGCTGAGTAATATTCCATTGTATATATGTACCACAGCTTCTTTAGCCAATTATCTATCGTAGGACACTTCAGTTGCTTTCATGTCCTGGCCACTGTGAATAATGCTGCTATGAACATCGGTGTACAAATATCTTTTCGGATATGGGTTTTCAAGTCTTTGGGGTAAATAGCCAGTAGAGGGATTGCTAGATCATATGGTAGATCAATTCTTAGTTTTTTGAGGAAACTCCATACAGTTTTCCATAGTGGCTGTACCAATTTGCAGTCCTACCAGCAGTGTATGATGGTTCCTTTTTCTCTGTGTTCTCTCCAACATTTGTTAGTACTTGTCCTGTTGATTATAGCTATTCTAAGAAGTGCGAGATAGGATCTCATTGTGGTTTTGATTTGCATTTCCCTAAAAGATAGCGATGTTTAGCATCTTTTCATATATTTGTTGGCCATTTGTATGTCCTCTAGGGAGAAGTGTCTTTTGAGGACCTCTGCCCTATTTTTGATTGGATCATTTGCTTTTTTGTTGTTATTGAGTTGCACAAGTTCTTTGTATATTTTGGATATTAGGCCCTTATTGGAGGTGTTGTTTGCATATATATTTTCCCATTTGGATGGTTGCTCTTTACCTTGATGATTTCTTTTGCTGAGCAGAAGCTTTTTAGTTTGATGTAGTCCCATTCATTTATTTTAGCTTTTACTTCTTTTACTTTTGAGGTCAAATTCATAAAATCCTCTTTAAGTACAAGGTCCTTGAGTTTAGTTCTTATGTTTTCTTCTATGCATTTTATTGTTTCAGATCTTTTATTCAGGTCTTTAATCCATTTGGAGTTAATTTTGCTGTGTGGTGATAGACAATAGTCTAATTTTATTCTTTTGCAGATGGCTTTTCAGTTTTCCCAGCACCATTTATTGAAGAGGTTTTCCTTTTCCCACTGTATGTTTTTGGCTTTTTTTTTTGTTTATATAATTATGGATTTACTTCTGGACTCAATTCTGTTCCACTGGTCCGCGTGTCTATTTTGCTGACAATACCATGTAATTTTAATTATTGTCACTTTGTAGTATAATTTAAATTTGGGCAGAGTGATGCTTTGAGCCTCGTTCCTTTTTCTCAGAATGGCTTTGGCAATTCAGAGTCTTTTGTGCTTGCATACAAATCTGATGACTTTTTGTTCTATTTTGTTAAAAAATTCCCATGGGATTTTGATGCAGATTGCATTAAATCACTATAATATTGTCATTTTAACTATGTCAATTCTTCCAATCCAAGAACACGGAATATCTTTCCGTTTCTTTGTATCTTCTTTGATTCTTTTAATAGGGTCTTGTAGCTTTCATTATATAGGTCCTTCACATGTTTTGTTAAATTTATTCCCAGGTATTTTACTCTTTTTGGTGCAACTGCAAAAAAATTATTTTTTCCACTTCTTTTTCTGACACTTCATTATTAGAGTACAGGAATGCTGTGGATTCTTGAACGTTGATTTTGTATCCAGAGACTTTACTGTATTTGCTTATTATTTCTAGTAGTGTTCTTGTGGAGTCTTTAGGGTTTTCTATATAGAGAATCACATCATATGCAAATAGTGACAGTTTGGCTTCTTCATTTCCTATTTGGATGCCTTTTATTTTTTTCTCTTCTCTGATTGCACTCACTAGGACTTCCAAGTTATATTGAATAACAGTGGTGAAAATGGACAAACTTGCCTTGTTCCTAATCTTAGAGAGAAGGTTTTTAGTTTTTCACCATTAAATATAATGTTGGCTGAGGGTTTGTCATATATGGCCTTTATTATGTTAAGGTACTTTCCTTCTATACTGATTTTGTAAAGTGTTTTAATCATGAATGGATGCTATATCTCATCAAAGGCTTTTTCTGCATCTGTTGATATGATCATATGATTCTTATTTTTTTAATTTGTTCATGTGGTGTTTCATATTAATCAATTTGCGTATGTTGAACTATCTTTGTGCCCCTAGTATGAAGCCCATTTTATCATGGTGTATAATCTTTTTAATTTGTTGCTGTATTTGATTCGCTAGTATCTTATTTTTGTATCTGTATTCATGAGAGAGATTGGTCTGTAGTTTTCCTTTTTTTCTGTTATCTTTACCAGGTTTGGATATCAGAGTAATATTGACCTCATAAAATGAGTTGGAAAGTATTGCCTCCTCTTCAATTTTTTGGAAGAGTTTTGAGGCGAATAGGTATTAAATCTTTGAATGTTTGGTAGAATTCACTGGTGAAGCCATCTGGGTCCTGGACTTCTAATTTTTGGTAGGTTTTTGATGATTGTTTCAATTTCTATTTTGCTGATCGGTCTATTTAGATTTTTCAATTGTTCTTGATTCAGTCTAGGAAGGTTGTATTTTTCTAAGTACTGGTCCATTTTTTATAGGTTATTAAATTTGGTGTTATATACTTTTTCATAGTATTCTTGTATGATTCTGTGTATTTCTGCGATATCAGTGGTAATTTCCCTCTTTCATTTTTGATTTTGTTTATTTGTGTCCTTTGTCTTTTTATTTTATTTTTTTTAGTGAGTCTAGCCAGGGGTTTGTCAATTTTATTAACCTCAAAGAACCAGTTCTTTGTTGCATTTATTTTTTCTGTTTTTTTGTTTGTTTGTTTTCAATTTCATTTATTTCTGCTCTAATTTTGAACACTTCTTTCCTTCTGCTGACTTTAGGTCTCATTTGTTCTTCCTTTTCTAGTTTTTTAAGATGAAGCATTAGGTTGTTTATTTGGGCTTATTCTTGTTTTTGGAGGTAGGCCTGTAATATAAACTTTTCTCTTATGTTTGCTTTTGCCATGTCCTAAAAGTTTTGATATGTTGTACTATCATTATCATTTGTTTCCATGTATCTCTTGATCCCTCTTTTTACTTCTTCTCTGACCCAATTATTCTTCAGTAGCATGTTGTTTAATCTCCATGTATTTGTGATCCTTCCTGATTTATTTTTGCAGTTGATCTTTAGTTTCAAAGCGTTATGATCAGAAAATATGGTTGATATGATTTCAACCCTCTTATATTTGTTGAGGCTGTCTCTGTGTCCCAGTATGTGGTCAATCCTTGAGAATGCTCCATGTGCACTAGAAAAGATTGTACAAACAGCTGTTTTGTAATGGAAGGCTCTGTAAATGTCAATTATGTCCAGTTGGTCTAATGTTTCATTTAAGGATGTTATTTCTTTATTAATTTTCTGTTTGGATGATCTGTCCATATCTGACAGTGGGGTATTGAGGTCCCCTACTTTGACAGAGTTTTGTTCTGTTATTAATTGCTCTACATATTTTGGGGCTCCCTGATTGGGAGCATAGATATTAATAAGAGTTATGTCTTCTTGGTGCATGATTCCCTTTATCATTATAAAGTGTCCCTCAGTATCTTTCGTTACCTTTTTTATTTTGAAGTCTCTTTCATCTGATATTAGCATCATTCCTCCCACTTTTCTCTTAATGCCATTTGCTTGAATTATCATTTTCCACCCTTTCACTTTGAATCTATATTTGTCTTCAGAGTTGAGATGTGTCTCTTGGAGGCAGCATATTGTTGGGAGTTGTTTGTAGATCCATTTTGCAACTCTGTGCCTTTTTATTGGTGAGTTCAGTTCATTTACATTTAGGGTGATTATTGAAATATGAGGTCTTCTTATAGCCATTTTATCTTTGCTTTCTGGTAGCTTGGTGTTTTTATTGCTTCATTGTCTTTGTGTTTTTTTTTCTTTATTTTGGTTGGCTTTTGTGGGTTTTGCTTCTGGTTCTTCTTGTTTTATGTTATATACTTCAGTTCTGAATCTTTGGTGTGTATTTACCATTATGAATATGGAAAGGATATATATACATACATACATATCATGCCTTCTGAGTGTGCCTTATCTCCATTCCCCTTTGCAAATTTGAATCTTTGAATTCTTCCCTTTTCAGTCATTATTATCTCAGTTTGTCCCTATATATGCTGAATGTTCATTACTATTTTATTATAACAATTCTCTTATTATTTTAGCTTATAATGCCCTGTTCTTAGTAAGAGATACACTCCTCTGCTTCTATTTGCCTGATAGTCACTTTACTCTTAATTATGTTTTTTTCTTTTTTTGTCAATTTCTTTTAGATGTGCTGACCCCTTTCAGTATTTCCTGTAGTGCAAGCCTTATAGTGGAGAATTCCCTCAATTTTTGTATTTCTGGAAAGGTTTTAATTTCTCGTTCATATCTAAAAGAAAGCTTAGCTGGATACATTATTTTAGGATGATAGTTCTTCTCAATTAATAGTTTAAATATTTGATTCCATTCCTTTCTGGTGTAAGGTTTGCGCTGAGAAGTCTGATGATAATTTTATGGGTTTTCCTTTATAAGTTACCTTTTAACTTCTCCCTGGCTGCCCTAAGGATTCTGTCTCTGTCATTGATTTTTGATAATTTTAATATAATGTGTCTTGGTGAAGGCCTTTTTAGCTTGAGATCATTGAGTGTTCTGTTTACTTTTCTTGAATTTCAAGCTCCAGCTCATTCCTTCAATTTGGAAAATTCTCGTCAGCTATTTGTCTGAAAATACTTTCTAGTCCCTGCTCCTTATCTTTGCCTTCGATAATGCCCATTATTCTTACCTTTTCTTTTCTAATGATATCAGCTTGTTTTTGAATTTCTCTTTCACTAGTTTTCATTCTTTGGTTTCTCTCTTCTTCCTTCTGATGCATTTCTAGGTTTCTGTCTTAGATATCACTGATTCTTTCCTCAATTTTGTCGACTATTTCCCAAGCTTGCTATTTCATTTTTCAACTCTTGCAGTGTTTTGTTTTGTTTTGTTTTTTTAAATCTCCAGAAGATCTATTTGTTCTTTTTGAGGGGTTCAATCTCCTCACTCTGCTCATCTAGTTGTTTTTTCAATTCATGAAATTGTTGATATGACTTGTTTCGGCACTCAAAGTTTTTTCAGAAGTACCATCTTGAATTCTCTGACATTTAAGTTGCATATTTCTATGTCTGTAAGCTTGTTTTCTAGAGATTTTTCTCTTTCTTTCTGAGATACATTGTTACCTTGGTTGTTCATGGTGTTTAATGGACTATTTCTCCTCTTGGGCATTAATAGAAATGTATTCTGCTTTTTTTCCTTCGGAAAGAAGATTTATTATACAGAGGTCTCTCTCTAGCCTGCTGCAAAGAAGATTCCTTTCTTTTGGTTTCCAGTAGGTGGCGCCTAAGCCTCTTGGGTCACTTTTTTATATAAAGCCTTAATGTCTTTATATAATGCCTTTATTTTCTTGTAGATATTTATTTTCTTGTAGATATGCTCATTCCTCTCATTTTCAGTCCCTGTCAGTGTTAGCAACATGTAAAATTGCATTGGACCAAGAGACCTCTTTTATGGAAAAGAATGTAAGCACTAGGTACATGACCATGGTCTCCACTGTTCTATTACATATCTTACCATCCACAGACTGCTGGACTGACAGAGCACTGGAATAATCTGTTGAAAGTCCAGCTGAGGCACCACCTTGTTGAGAATACCCTGTGCAGATGGAATGCTGTCCTCTAAGATATACTTCAAATCATTAAATATTAGATATTGCTGTGTTTTCAAAATGTAGAAGGCATGCAATCATCCAGGAGGAAAGAGATGAACACAGAAGTGACTCTGCTTACCATTAGCCCCAGTGGCTCCTTTAGAGAATTTGCTCTTCTCTTCTTTGAAACTCTGGATTCTGATATTTTATAATCTTAGTTCTTAGAGGGGGAATGGGTTCACCAAGGAACACAGCGAAATCCATCAAGGTAATTACTAGGATTAAGCTCCTACATGGATACTTGAAAAGACCTTGTCCCAGCAGGTAAGGAAAATAGTCACCATAGTAGTAGAAATAATTTACCTGACCATAGGCAGAGGTAGAGCTGCTGTTACACCCCAGGGCCAGAAAAGAATACATTTGGCACTCAAGTGATCCAGAGTGGTTGCTCTTGGTAACCGTTTGCCTCATTTTGATGTTAAATGTGGCAGCCATCACAGCCTGAGAAGTTCGTGGTGATCAGTGGCCCATGGTCACTCTTATTTAGAGATAAGTATCAATGTTACCTTAGCAGGTGATAAAACTGGCTTAGCTGCCTAGACCAACAGAGGTGCTATTTGGGGGCGAAGAGACTCTAAAATAGATGGTGGAAGACAAGCACGATGAATGTCTGTAACTGCCTCAAGATCAGGTGCAGTGGTGAAGATGGTAGTTTTTCTCACTAACACTCCTTTAGTATGATTCCCCAGGAAAAGAAACCAGACAGAATACTGGAGAAGCTTCTCAAAATTTATTAAATAAAGCAAATAAATACAAGTGGAGCAAGAAGTCTATAGAGGGTGCCATGAGCACACCTAGCTTCCTCACAAGGCCAGTTCACTCATTCCCCCAAGTAGTTGGAGTGTTGGTGGAAGATAGTGTTCAGCTGAGTTCCCTTTCTGGGACTTTCCACAGGCTGGAGAGAGCTGCCTTGCCCAAAATAATAAAGAGGATATCCTCAATTCATGTCACAATTTGAGACACCTCTGAAGGGTCACCTCAGCCCCAGAGCTCCTGTAAGATTGACTGAGACCTTTGTTGCAATGGTCTTGAAATTTCAATTCATCCTCTGCACAATACTGATTTTTTCCTTCCCTCTCATGTATTGATTCACAAATCACTCTCCAGTAAACCTCTTGTACATAAATCTCTGTCTTGGAGCAGGATTCTCAAGTTTCTGACCTGTGGCAGAATTTGCGCCAAATTATGTCCTGCTAAAAATATATGAAATAATAGTTTCATCATAGAATTTCTGGCATTGTATACTTTGTTTTTTAAAGTTGGAAATGTATTTTTTTGTTGAAATTTATTATGCAAAATAGTGCATTAGTTTAATTTAGAATTAAAAAAAATTGCTAGTAAGGTTGAAAATATTCTTACATGTTTATTTGTAAAATGTCTGTAGGTATGACTATTGTTGGGCCTAGTCATTACTTACCATCCAGACCAATAGTCATTTTTTTTCACCTTTCCTACTTCTTTCACATGATGCACAACAGGAGATTATGAAGTATGCTAGTCTTGTTTACCACAAATAAGATACTATTCTGTCCTCTAATCTATCAAGTTCCTAGAAGGGCCAATTAGTGAAATTGGGTAGAGAATTGGGTTGAAAATATGCTAAATATAAATAGGCTTTTTATTAAAGGACTATAAACATACTTTATGATTTCTTTTTTGTTTGTTTAAGCTTTTCAAGCTTGTGATTTCAATTTTTCCAAGGCTGGGCTATTTTTTTTGGATGGAAGGCTACATATTTCAAGACTAAATGTGTAGACATGGCTTTTGGTCTCCATCACCCTGTATTGGAATCTCCTTTAAACTGACAAAAACTTCAACTTTTATCTGACTTCATTAGGCAAGTTAAATAAACCCAAGGATATTTGGAAGCTTTTTCAAAAGTTGGAAATATTTTAATGCCTTTTAAATTGCCACAGACATTTTAAAACTAGATTATGCAAAGAACTTTATCTTTGGGACATGGAATTGCCTACTGCCAAAAATAACTCAATTGAGACCTGGAATCTTTTTCTAGCTCCGAGAGAAATGATGTTAGTAGGATTAATTAACAGACCAGAATCCTCATTTTGAGCAAAGACATCGTATGTGATTAATGGACTATTTGGAAACAGGCACCAACTCACTTAGGATGGCTTAACTAGAGAAGCAGCACTTTAACCATAATGAACGAACTTATATTTATGATTATCTAAGGGCTGAAGCTGATGTACTCTTAGAATAAAGTCAGTGCAAATAATTGTGATAAACAATGTAATGTGGATTGTAGATTTGAGAGGTGAAACTTTTGATGATGTGAATTCAGGATTGGCTAAAGAGCATACTCTTGAATGAAGCTATAAATTCAGTAAAAGCATTGATTGTCACTTTTTAAAACTGTTATGAACAGAGCTTGAGAAACCATCAAGACCAGGTGATAAGTGGAGAAAAGTGGTTTAATCATGTAGAAAGAGAACTGGCTAGAAAATTCTCAGATTTCGGGGGAAACTGAAGAGGCTGATGTAAAGATATGGATGGCTTCTCCATAGAAATTAGCTGAAGTCTTCAAAGATGAAGGCTACTGTACAAAATATATGTAAGAGAATTCACCTTTGAAACTCTTCCCTCAGAACTGACCAGTTACACTCATTAACTCATCAACAAAAAATTTTGCCCCCACTGAACTGAATATCAAAGATTTGCAGAAGCAATGAGAACTTGACAAGTTCAATTATGAAGGAATTTATTAGAAAAAGAAGACATTTTTGGTTTACATTTAATTGGACTCACATTTTTAGGAACCAAA
This sequence comes from Macroglossus sobrinus, assembly GCA_004027375.1. Taxonomy (NCBI): domain Eukaryota; kingdom Metazoa; phylum Chordata; class Mammalia; order Chiroptera; family Pteropodidae; genus Macroglossus; species Macroglossus sobrinus. Next base: position 154,540 of record PVKZ01002854.1, on the reverse strand, counting down.
CAATTAGTTTATACCTATACCCATACCCCAGACATTTTAAAATATAGATTTATATTGTATGTTTGGTTTTAAATATTAAATATAGGTTTGTCAACATGTATATCCAAAGCATGGAGTTTTTCTTTTCATGATTATGTGGTATTTTAATGATAGAAAATGAATATTTAGGAACAAAACTCCAATTCAAGAGTCAACTGTGGAACTCCTTTAGCTGTCATTCAGAAACTATTGTAAATCCTGTGTCAACAATATCTGCATATCTAATTCCAGTTTGTCATTCCTTCTGAGGCACAGAGAAAGGAAGAGATGGGGTTAATGGTTACTGAGTACTAAGCATGAAGGATCTTATTTAGTCTTTATAAACACCATTGTTAAATACTATCATTCACATTTTTTTAGGTATCGGAGGTGCAGGGAGATGTGCCCAGAGTCACTAAAATTAGTAATTGGCAGAATTGAGATTTAATAGCACGTTTATTTTCATGCACTTCTCTGTCAATAATCAATCCTACAAGAAGGTAATAATACGGCATTAAACTATTAATTTGTAAGTAACCATTGTGATTTTTATTTCTTTTTATTCCCAAATATGCCTAGCTCAGTGCTGGTCACATAGTAGATGACCAAAAGGGGTAAGTGGGGAAATGGATAAAGCATGAGATTGGGACATAAAGCGCCAGGGTCCAGAGCCAAACCCCGGCTCAGTTCCTGGATTCACAACTAACCAAATACGTACTCTTAGACAAGTCAGTCTCAGATGATAAAATAGGGATAATAAGACCTGTCTTCTAGGATGATTGTGCATAGTAACTGAGCTGATGCTAGGAAATCACTTAGAATAATGTCTGGTACATAATAAGCTTGAGTGAATATTAATTTTTACTATGGTTAATTAGATAAATTCTTTTACATTGTAACTGTATGAACTTGGGTAAGCGTTGATTTCCTTATACATAAAATGTGGAAAAATAATTTACCTTGCATAACTATTTTATTTAGTAAGCATAACTTTTTATAGTCTTTGCTCTGTGCTAGGTAATGTTCTATGCATTCTACAGGTGTTAATTTAACTTTCATAGTAACCTAATGAGGCAGGTACCATTCTGATCCCCATTAACAGATGAAGGAACTGAGGAAATGTGAAGTTAGATATTATTTTCAAAGTAATACAACCAATAATTAACTGAAGTGAAATTCAAACCCAGACGTGCTAGCTCCAGAGTTTAAGTTTATAATGACTATTTTGTGCTATCGATGCAGTGAAATAATATTTGTAAAGCATCTGTCCAGTTTCTGATGCATATCAGGAGCTTAGTAGATGTCAGCTCTTCTCTCCTCATCCCAATAAATATCTTTTGAAATTCTGTGGAATACAAAACGATATGAATTCATTGGCTTACCTACATGGTTTCATAAAATGTCTAAGTTTGTGTAATAATAGCATCCCCATGTTCTCTGGGGGCACCGAGAAATATGTGAGCATTCCTCTCTCTGAATAGGCCCATCTTGGGTCATCTTGTCTGTTGACAAGTTGGAATTCCAGGAAGCCAGACATCAACATGTAGTCATGTGTGTTCAGTGATGCCCTGTAGAGCAGCTGTCAATGATGACAGTTTGGAGCAGAACAGCTGGAGGGCAAAGCTGATGTTACTAATGACTGAGAACAAGTCATGGAGATAAGGCAGCGGAATGGATCACTCTGACAGCTGTGTGCACACCCCACGTTGCTGGTCAGAGTTTCTTAATGAGGATCCTACAAAAATTTTAGGTGGAAAAACTGTGCTGTGCAAGACTCAGAGAACCTCAGAGAACCTGGGTTACTATACATCATAGGATTTGTTGTATCCTTGACTCCCAGATACGAAATGCCAGTAATTCTACCAGTTATAGTGACAACTACAAAACAAACCGAAAATATGCTTCCCTGGGGTAAGAGATGGTGTTATCACTTTTGCTGAAAACTGCTCACTGTCAGGCCTTTGGGTTTACCTGAGATTATGTGGAGAAGGCTGTGTCTTATATGCTTGCTGCTCAAAATCAGGGCAGCCAGGAACCTATAACATCAGTACTACCTGGAAGCTTATTACAAATGCAGAATCTCAGGTCCCACCCCAGACCTGTGAATTAGAATCCGCTTTTTAACAAGATCCCCAGTGATTTGTATGTGCATTAATGTTTGAGAAGCATTGTCATACTATATAGAACATGGGCTTTGGATTAAGAAAGTCCAGAGTTGAAATCAAAATTCTGCCTCTGACTAGCTGTATGACCATGCAAAGGTCACTTAACCTTTCTGAGCCTTAGTTTCTTCATCGCTAAAAGATCTTAATATCTTCCTTACTTCGTAGACACATAACAGGCATTTAGATGTCATTTTCCTCTTCTCCTTCTCCCTTTAGTCAGAGGGCACAGAAAAATAAGTTGGCTCTTTGGTGATCATTAGAAAATTGTGGCATGAAGAAGAAAGTATGATTTTCTCTCATAAAGAATGGCGTTCTCCTCTCCTCTTCTCTCCTCTCCTCTCCTCTCCTCTCCTCTCCTCTCCTCTCCTCTTCTTTCTTCTCCTTTCCTCTCTGTGCTTCTCTTCCCTCCCTTCTCTCTTCTATCCTCTCTTCTCCCTCCTCACTCTTCTGCTTTCTGCAGTTGGAGACGCAACATTTATCAAGTTCCAGCTGGAAAATCAGGGGCATGGCAACCACTGGAAGAGAGGGCTGATCTGAGTATGAGCAGGGTTGGGAAAGGCCTAGTTCAAAAGGGTCAGTTAGGAGGAACAAATTAAATTTCCAAGATAAAATCTGGGACCAGATGGCAAAGGATGGAGCTGTAAATGAAAAGCCCAGGGGGCAAGATCAAGTCCAGGAAGTCACTTAGGAAGACAGTGGAGGAATGAGAATCAGAGAAGCATCTGGAATAATAAAAATGAAAATAAACTTGTCAGAACTCTTTCAAATCCTTTTACAACATCCTTTTCTGCACCTCCAGTGTATCCTGCCCAATACTTTACTAGGATACCTATCACTCTGTATGAAATCACAGATTTGACTATTTTACTATAAAGTTGAAAATATTTTGAGGATGAATATTGGCATAGAGATTGTGTCTTGCTTCACAGGTTTATACATCTAGAATGTATCAATAAATAGTTTTTAAATGCTGATTGAATGTAAGTTTTGCTTTCGAAGCTATCATTTCATCACAGTCCATTCTTTAGGGGAATCCATTGGGGCCTTTGACAGAGCAAACATTGAGGCTCTCCCTGAGAAAATGCATCACGTTGGTCTCAAATCCTACGTGCTTCTATGAGGTATCAGCCTGGGTTTCCAATTGCCACCTCTCTTCTTACAGTTAGTGTCCTAAGCATAGAGAAGGAACCAAGAAAGGAGAGAAAGTTGGTGGAATCTCTAGCCTACCAGTTTTTCTTTGCTATGGTTTTGATTATGATTGGTGTGAGAGCCTGTAACTTTGCAGGGACCAGCTGCCTCAGTTTCCAGAAGCTCAAGGAGGTTAAGAAAGTATGATTGTGGTTTTCTTTACTGAAGAGCCACCTGTCAGCCCTCTGGATAGCTCAGGAGATCAGTCTCCAAGAAGCTAGCTCAGGGATTTACTTGAACTCATGGGAGCATTAAAACTGGCTGATTGGAGACAGACATAACTAGCTTCTCTACTCAAGGTCATGCTGGTAAAGGGACAGGTAAAGGCTTCAAGGCTGTGCTCCTTTGAGTAGGGCTGCTTAGTAAACCTGGCTGCTTTCCAGAAGTGAGTGTCCAGGAGGAGAGGGCACAACTCCTCCAACAGCCCTGGGCCTTGGGGCCTGCGATTAATTGCTGTTGGGGATAACTCATTTTGTAACAGTTAAATGTGTATCATTTCATTGCATATCAGCCCCAGAACTTGTTATCATGGCTCAACAAAAACATCTGCAGCTTGGAGTCTCTTTGTGGTAAGGGAGGGATGGGGGTTTCATGGGATATTGAAGGAGGAATGGCCTGTGGAACTCCTATGTTGAAAGTGAATAAATTAAAGAGAACCCTGTTCTTACTCTCTTACCCTTCCTAGTTGGTCTTTTATCAAGTTCTAGCTTTCTGAAGGGTGTATCATTCTTCTCAGAAGACTCCAAGAAGAAATGGGGGAGCTGGGAGGAGTTGATGGGTGGATGGGTGTGTGGAATGACCCAGGGCTCTACGTGTAGCCAGCTAAGTGCTGAGATGATTTTGAGCCCCTTCTCTATTTTTAACCTCTTAGCCTTTTTTTCCTTCCTATTTTTTGAGAGTGAAAGAGGTGGGATGGAAGGATGGGAAAGGACAGAGAAGAGAGTAAGGAAAGTAGAGAGGGGAGATAATTTGGCCCATTATATACAATGTGATTCTATCTCTATCCCTTCTTCTCTTCCTCTCTCTTTTGTTCATTTGTTAATTCTTTTTATACTTTTTAAATGGTAGAAACAGTCTTCAGTATAGTAACTCTTTTTCTCTTTTCCAGTCCCTAAGTTTTACTCACACTTCTACAGAAGATTGACTTACCTGCCATGTAAAAAATCATGACCAGATGAAATGTTGGTTGAGGACAAAAGAAATGTGCAATGGCTAACAGAAGGAGAAAGTTATATATCAACACTGTCATGCGACTACTTACAGAAAGGGTCTTTCATAATTATGCATATTCTCATCCTTGCATGCATGTGTGTGTATATATGTATATATATATACAAGCCAGGAACCACATATATACATATATACATACACACACATATATGTATATATATGTAAATATATGTAAATAACTTTTTCTTTCCTTTCTCATCCCCCCTCAATTCCAATATACAGTGGTTAATCTTATAATTTCCTATGTAAGTCATAGGCTATCAAAGGAAGATTGCCTCTGAACAGGAGTGACTATTGCCAGAGCTGAAGTGACATATGGGACACTTTCTTTTTAGGGAGCAGAAGAGTGCATCCTCAGTTGTCTAAGAGACAGTTGCATCACATTAGGGATAACATATTATTGTCCTTTTTTGGGAAGTTCTCATCTGGGGTAAGAAAGGTGAACTGTGTTCATTTGTGTATTTTCAGCTCAGCATTGTTACCATACTTTTCTAAGATCTCCTTTACAATACAGAGGAGAAGCCAGGAACCACATTTCTTGCAATCTTCTTTCCTGTATGGTTCTAGCTAGAGCTTGTCTATGAGAGCTTCTCAGGCCAGATATGGAAAAGGCAAAGTCATTCTTCAAAAACTGTTGGTGTCAGGTGTGGAGGCAGTTGTGGCTTCCCAGTGAGCTCTTGAGGACCACCCACCTCACTGCTGCAGCCTGAGATGGTTGTGGCAGCTTCCCAGAGACCCAAGAATTTCAGCAGTTACCTGGTCTTGCAAAGTTTGTGTGAAACTCTAATTCTTATATGAAATTCTTAACTTTGTGTTAAGATTTTAATATATATCTCAGGAATACATGAAGAAGTTTTTTTTTCTTTTTTTACTTTTTCCTGATGAACCCCTGCAGAGCTGAATGTCCTGGCACAGGGGCTAGGGTGGCCATTTGTCTCTCACACCACTTGATAACACCTGGCTTCTGGAAAGTTCTGACTTGAACTTTTCAACACTCTGTCCAGAAGCATTTGTTGCAGCAAATTCCTGTCCAAGTGCCAACGTCGAAATGGCTAGTGGGAGAAGAAGACAGCAGTCTGGATTGTCTCACCACAGCTGCTGTGTGGATTTGATGACAAGAGAAGGGTCAGTCTGGAGTCCTCTGCTGTTGAATTAACCCTGCTGTTGATTTGGTGGATGTTGAGTGGGTGACCTTGGCTGGAAGTGCCAGCATTTCAACAGAGGTAGCTGAGAATCTGCTAGGCAAGGTGATCTATGATTGGGCCCCTTTGGCTACTCTAAAAACTTTCCTTGAGGCTTCTGGTGGGTGACCAGCCTTGGCCTCAGGTTGTCCACACTGGGTTCAGACACAGATGGGCCTGTCTGATGGCTGGCGAGTGTGTGTGTCAGAAACCTCTGGCACAGAGTGAGGGCTCTGTGGAAGTGGTCCCAAGCATGGACTCTGGAAGCTAATCATTGGCATTTGAATTCTGCTCCACCACTTACTCCACCACTGCATGACCTTGGGAAAGTTTCTGTAAGTCTTTGGCCCTTAGTTTTATCATCTATACAATGAGGATATTAATAACATCTACGTTATAGAGATGGTAATCCCTGTAAAGTGCTTAGAACAGTATCCAGCTCATAGTGAGTGCCATGTGAGAGTAAGCTATTATTATTATTATGACACCAATGAGGAACAAGTTGGCACAATGATGGAGCCCTAGGGTAAGGGAGAGTGATTTCAAGGGTAGCATCCTTAGTCTAGGCTGCTGTAGACTCACCCCGGGCTCCTGTGGAGAGCAGGAAGGTTGCAAGTGGAAACTAAAAGAGAGGTGTTCACTAACACTCTGAGAGACAGGGGCATCCTAACAGAATGAGGTGGGGGAGGGGGTGTCAGTCTCCCTCTTGGCATAGAACACAGCCCAGCCAGGTAGCATGAGTCAGCACACATGTGCTCTGGAGCTGATGGAGCTGCCTGCCAGATACCTTGAGACTACACAAAAGAGCTTAGGGGGACTTTGCAAAGGGTGAAAGTTCTCATTTTTGCAAGAAGTGTGAGAGTCTTAAGAGCTGAGTTATACTTAGCATCTGATACCAGTCCCTGGACAACTAGGTTAGAATCCCACCTGTGACACTTACTAAACTGTAAATACTTGGAGAGCAGGGGCTTCTTATTCATTATAGAGTATATAGGATTCAGTACATGCATGAATGAGTTTAACATAGTGGAACCTTAGTTCCTCATCTGTAAGATGGTGATGACCATTAAAGCTGATGAAAGGATTACATTAGACAATGCCCACAGGTACCCAAAGCCCCCCCTGAATATTAATTAGATTCCTTCTTTTGTATAGCAAATATTCAGTGTCTTGCTTAAAACAGAAACATGGTACCTTTGTTGACTAAAATTGATTAATGCTATTCAGTGCAACAAATGTATATTTGCCAAAGACTAGATCCTTTAAGAGAACAAACTACTACAGGTTTTTTTTTTCCAATTTGATCAGTACTTTTCAAGTGCCATTTATGACTAGATGATTTCTGATAATAATCAAAATACAGCTATTGGTCAGTACTATTGGATTTCAGGAGAGTAAAAGATTATAGATAGATTACTAAAATAGTTGAAACAGAGTATGATCTTACTTGGAAAAGCAATAATACTGGGAAAAATATTGATTTGGAACCAAAAATCATATGATGTAAACACTGTGTATTATTAAGCCTTTTCTTTCTATGCACATTTAAAGTGCTTTCTGACCGATTCTCTGCAGACAAGTTTGGAATGGTGAAATCTTTACTGTTTTATGTTCATGGCAGATCCTCAAGAAATGACTGAATGAGCAGTGGAAAAGGGTCTATTCTATGCTTTTCCTCATTTCCCATCTTGATTCTTCACAGTCAACCCTCCAAGCTGTGCCCCTGGAAGCCAGGTACCTAAACTTATTAAATCGAACCTTGAGTTTACATCATGAAATCAATGAGCTGTAGTTTGTAAGTGGTTCCATTACTCTCCTGCATTCCAAAATGCATGGGCTTTGTTGTTCTTTTCTTCAGAATTAGAATAATCTTTAGTTAGCTTCTGGGGTTGAAATTATATTTTAGATGATTGATATTGCTTGCTGTTTTATTGTCAGATAAGGGTGGGTATGCTGAATATAATTATTTTGAAGGAGAATAAACCAAGTATTATCAAATGTACTCCTAATGTCAATATATTTTCATAGGACTTAATTATGCCTCACTGTCTATTTATGGAATCAAAGTGTTTATTTTTGCATCTTTTTTATAAGGCACAGTGTATAGTAAAGAGTAAAATCACTACTTGTAAAATTTCTTCATTGCTGACATTTTTCAATTTTTTTCAAGATCAGGAGGACCCTTTAGCTCTGCAGAAAATATTATTTATTGACGTGGGATACGTTTTCTATAAAAGCAAGCCAGGACTACTTAATATAAGCATTATGAAGCTTATCAACTGAATAACAAAATATATCAAAATGTGAATCATCACTGTCAGACACAAGCTTTTAACAATTTTAATTGATATAATTATAATTAATATGCAATATGCCATACAACAAAAGTAGATACAATTACATTAAATATCAAAAAAGTTGCACATCTTTCTATCCTTAAATGATGTTGGCCAGCTTACCCCAAGAAAGCAATCTGGTGTCAGTCTCTTGGTTAGCACTATTACCAATATCACCTAGCACTTTGAAATCAAAGTTGAAATGGTACATTTATTTGGCAAAAAGAAGTTAAAGGCAAAGAAGGTAGATTCGTGCAAATCTGCATCCGGCCCAGTTGCAAAATTCATTTCCCAGGTGCAAGGGATTGAACCATGCACCTTTGCAAGCAAGATGAAGGGAAAATAGATGACATTGAACTAAAATCAACTCCACAAAGGAATCCAGAAGATCCCAAGATGGTAAAGGCCAGAGGTCTATTTCTTTTAGTATTCAGGTATTCATACTGTGCTACCCTAACCTCTTGGATCCTAACTCAACAGCCTGTGAAACCTATGTCATCCTTCATATGGAGAAGGAAACGAGCCTTTGTGGTCCCAAGCACAGTTAACCTTCAGTCAGTCAGCTACATTGTGGGGGGTAGCCTAGAGCTGTAATAGCTGTTTGATGTGGCTATGACATAGCTGTCGTTTTATAGACTTAAGTAAAAACAACACACCAGTGTGACAACGAATAAGAAACTGAGAGCACTTATATACGTGTGTAATACTTAAAATATTTGAAATGTCTATAAATATTTTTCTGAAGAAACTTAAAACACTGATTTTATTAAAACTTAAGACATGATTTCATTAATCCTCACAACACATTTGTGAGGTAGCATGGGTGAGACCAATAAAAAAGCATTAGCCCAATTTAAGAAATGATAGCACAGATATCCAAGGAGGGTAGGAGACTTTATTGGGGCCTCAGGGGAAGAAAACAAAATTGAATCTGCTGTTTTATCATTTGCAAGCTGTAATCTACAGCAGGCTACTTGCCTCCCTCCTGCTCTGACATTCTCTCTGATGCTTTGACCAGTCTTGATTCTGCAGGGTATATGGTTGTTTAGATCCACTGAGGTAAAGGTCATCAATTATCCATATATATTTCAGGTGTATGTGCATTGAGTGCGTGTGGGTGAAGCACAGTTTGTTGAATTTAGTTGCTAAAATCCTTTGGCCAACTCAAAAATAGAAAAATACATTTGGCAAAATCAGGTTCAACCCATTGGTACTTTATACTAATATAACAAAGAATGTTAGAGAGTTTATATATATATAGGAAGCTGTCACCTTGCTGAACAGATCTGCTCTGCTTTAGGTCCAGATTGCTGTCTTTGCCATAGGGATTTGGAAGTTAATCAGAGCAACAAATGCATCAAGCGCACAATCAATCCTAGCCTTCAGTAAGGAAAGATGCTGGCTGAGTCCATGGCTTATAACTAGTCAGAATTCCTTAAAAAGAGGCTGGTCCCTCTGACCCAGGATTTATGATGGAAGTAACATCCAGAAGTGCACCTACCTATCTCTTCAAAGGTGTTTCATGGGTATTTTGTCAAAATGTTTGTGACTGAGGGAGAAAAAATATATGTGGAGTGTCCTGTTTTTATGACTCATCTTTTGCCAAACTGAAAGTCTATACAGGGAGTGGGGCCAGGAAAAACTGACAATTATTTAGGTCAAGCTCAACCAAAAGAGTCATCATTGGTCATTTCTGGCCATTTTTCTGAGAATGTTCACTTAAAAAAAATTTTTTTTTGTTTTAAATAATAAGAGATATCTGAATTCCTTTCCTTGTTACCCATTCCTCTTGTAACATACCTTTGGTGGTTGCTCATTCTCCTTTGGTACTTAAGGCATTTAGGAATAAATTCTTACCAGAGTGTGGAATGGCAGGTTTGTAGAAATGGCCTGGATACTGGTGTCTTTGACACCAGAGGGGTTTAGGACAGCACGGCAACTGTGGTTCACATGTCAGTACTTTGCTGGGCCACAGCAAGTGACAGAATGAGCTAAGGGTCAAGTTTCTGGAAACTAACAGAGTTGTGGCAGCAAGTCCAAGTTTAAAAATAAAAGTTCACCAGTGTCAAGTTCTTTATGACATTGTCAAACAATATAATACATTTCAAAACAAGACCTAGTATATGTTTTCCATTCCATGAAATCAGAACATCAGTTGCTAATATCAGCTGGTATAGGGGGGCAGAGTTATAAGCATGAAATAAAGCTATCTCGAACACACAAGGAAATAAAAAGACAACCATGTGTGCTCAAAACAACCCATCAGCCAACAAATTAAAAAGGATAAACATGTAACAAATTATTTAATTTAGTTAAAAATCTGGGAGAGTCTTGTTCTGTCACAATGGGCAATTGCAATAAATGAGAATTTCTCAAACTCAGTACTATTGGGCTAGATAATCCTTGGTTGTGGTAGGCTATCCTGTGCATTGTAGGATGTTTAGCACATCCATGGCCTCTATCCTCTAGTATCCCCCTCATGTTGTGACAATCAAAAATGTCACCAGACATTTTCAAATGTCCCCAGGGTACAAAACTGCCTGTATTGAGAAACATTACAATAAATGGATACCTGCAAAAATGATCAGTTCATTCTCAAAATTTTTTATACAAGATTTTAAGACTATCTAACCAGAGGTTTTCATTTTTTGAAGGGCAGAATCAGTAAGGTAAGTGTATGCAAAGAACAAATGGATTAATAACGCTGTCTTTTTCAAATGCTTCACGAGCAATGGTAGATACACTAGTGCCTTAGAAAAATTGTCTTTAAAAAGTTTACAACCATTATCCAACAGACAGTAAGGCAGTGAACCAGCTGCTTTGTGGGGAGAAAGCAAAGATTCTATGGGCTCTTCAGAGCAGTGGATGTCTCTGAGAGCTGAGAGCTGATTCTCACTTTCTTTAATGAGGCACTCAGTGCATATCAGCTCCCTCCCTCTTCTACTCACCTTACCTCACACTCACTCCACACTCCTCTCCCTTTATCTTCTCTAACTAAGCTCATCTCATTGCTTTCTGTGGAATTATAACTCCACTGTAAGCTTGCGGGCTGGGAATCCAGCTGCTATTGACTAGGATAGGCATCCTGGAGACAGGTGGCCTGGAGGGTAGAATAGGTAGAGGGTACAATGAAATCTGACACCAACCAGCTACTCCGTACCTTTGCTGGCTAGCCTCCTCTGGAGCACTTTCTAGTTTCCCCTTTCATTAATTAGGCAGGTAACAAGCAGGCATCCTGTCAGACCAATCAGATAAATAGAGATTAAAAAGGAATCTGAGAAATTCCTGCTTCCTTACCTGCAGAGTAAAACCCTCTCAGAACTCATCTCTTTCCCCCTCATTGAGATTTAATGTAATTTCCTAAATAAAAGTTTAAAATATACCACAAACAAAAAGTTCCCCTAAAAGTAACCCCCCAACAAAACAACTTGATTCCTCTTCCTCTTTCCTTTTTGAAGTGGGTCCTGTGATGGGAAGCCTCCATTGCAGTGGTCTGGCCCCACCGGCTCAGGGTTGGCCCATTTCAGCTGCAACTCAGCCTCCACTCACCTTTATGTAATGGTTCTTTTTGTACCAGAAAGGGTAAGTTGTAGCAGCCAGAGGAGAGTGAGGAAAACAAGACAACCAAACCAACGAAACAGGGCTTAAGATTGTCGCTCAATGCGCATCAGGTACTTGTCATTAATTCTACTGGATAAGCACTTATAAATAAAGAGCAGTTATTCCTCATCCCAGGCCATATTCCTTCGTTAGGAGTCGTCGTACAGAGGATTGTTGTAGTTTCCCCAAGACCCGTAATCATGATCATCCAGAAGCCTTCCATAGGAGGAATGCCTGGTAACAAGGAGAAGAGAGTTATGGTTATTTAGAGAAGTTGCCCATCTGTGGACAGCCTGGTGCTCTGCAACCTGAACTGAGGAGGTTCACAGAGCCTACAAGAGGGAAGCTAAGATCTTCACTCATCAACTGTGGAGGCCCCAGTCTTAAACACCCTATAATTTACCAATGATCAGCTGGAACCCAAGTGATGTCCTCTGTTGAGATCAGCAGGGTCCTGTCTGTCTCTCCTTGCCCTCTGGTGCTGGAGAAGGAGGAGGCCCCATTCCCATGGCCATTTTATAAGAAGTAATGGGAAAGGGAAGGTTGCATTCCTGTCATTTTGACTTAGGTCCTGAACTTAATCTTCCCTGAAATAATAATGCCACAACCACAGTCACAGTTGTTCTCACCACCCCTCCTGAAATTTACCTATTGTTTTATAATCTACAAAGTGCTTCTATGTTCTGTTTCTACTTGATCCTCAAAATAAAGCCTTGAGGCAGGTATTGTTTATCCTTGTTTCTCCAGTGAGGAAATGGGGCTCAGAGATGTTGATTGACATGCTCAAGGTCACCCAACTGAGCTATGACTCAGTGCCCCACCTCCTGGATCCAGTGCTCTGTGCTCAGTTTCTTAGAGTCTGATTAGCACCTTAGTTCAAGTGCAATATGGCTTTAACAGCCTTTGGTGGGGTATTCTGGGAACCTGTCCTGCAATTAATATTATGTCTTTAATAAACTGAAGTCAGATTGTTCTCACTCCTCTTTTAAATCTTTGAGTGGCTCCTCATCTCACACAGAGTAAAAGCCAAAGTCATTACAATGGATTGCAAAGCTCTACAGGATCTGGCTCCTGTTATTTTTCTGAGCACATCAGCTACTATTCCAGTCCCCCTCACTCCCTCTGTTCTAATCACTCTAGCCTCCTTGTACTTTCCCCTCATGCCTGGCACACTCTTGCCTCAAGGCCTTTGCACTTACTGTTCCCTTAGCTTGCAACATTGTCCTCCAGGTCTCCACATAGCTCATCTCCCTATCTCCTTCAAGCCTATGGTCATTTTAAGACTAGAACTTCTCAGTGAGGCCTTCCTTAAGAACTCAATTTAAACTTGTACCCCCTCTTCCTGAGCACTCCTTGCCTAATTTTTCTCATAGAAGTCATACCTTCTGACAAACTATATAATTTACTTATTTATTTTGTTTTCACCTATCTCCCCTAACTAGATGGTAAGTATGGGTCATTTGTGAGTTTTGTTTGTTCTTGGCTCTATCTCCAGCACCTAGAAGAATATCTAGCACCTAGTAAGTCCTCAATAAATAAAATAAATGTTGGTAAAAGAAAGAGTGACTGGAAAAAAATACATCATGGAAAGCCAGTCTGCTCACAAGATGAGAGCTTCCTGGAGAGGATTATGGTCATTTTAAGACTAGAACTAATGACAGGATTGGGACAACTTCACAAAATGAGCATATGGTGCTTCTGAGGTTCATGTTAATGTGTGAATTATTACACCTTGCCATCAAAAATCAGCTATGCTATATATAGTACATATAAATATGCCCAGTCCCTCTAAATTTTTGTCTCAGCTATATATGAAAATAAAATGAAATGAAAATACAATTTGAGAGGCACATAAAACATTTGCTGTACTTATAGCTGTTGCTAAAATAATTGTTGTCATTCTCTGAAGCTTATTTCTATCTGTCGGACATTTAAAAACAAGAGATCTGTTGAAAAAAACCAGACCCTTGATGTGCTGGTTTCAAATTTTTAGCCTTCAAAGTTTTGATTTCTGTCCTCAACGCTGGCTTAGCTGACCTTATCTACATGCCTGAAAACTTGAGGATGTTCAACAATTATGTTTTCTTTTCTTTAAAGGTCCATATTCATTTCTGCAGGTGTGAGAAGGCAAGAGATCACAAATAACACAGCACTGATCTTCTGATTGACAGGAATGGGGAGGCCAGTTTTGGTAAACAGGGCCACTAGTCATTGCCAACACTCCCCCACGTTTAAAATTTCTAATTCCAATCAAATTCTTTAACAGAATGATTGAGAAATGGAACTACAGAAAGAACAAGTAAAAATCTTGGGATTACAAACTAGATCTGGGCCTAAATTTCAGCATGACTTAGTGTTGCAAGCCTGGCTAATGTTTACCTAATAAACATGTTCCTTTATTGACAGGGTATTCCTGCCTCAGCTTTGTATGGTAATTTACCTTCTTACAGCATTTTTATATCTATCATATGATTTTATTCCCATAAGATGTCAGTAGGGCCAATAGATGTATGTCCTTGAATGTGTTTTTAACCTTCTGTTTCTTCAGCTATAAAATGGAGAAACTTAAAAAAAACTTCATTAAGGTTATTGGGAAGATTAAATGAGGTAATATGTATAAAAAGCCCAGTACATAGTAATGCACAATAAGTGTTGGACAATGTTGCTTTTTAATTTTTATTATAATGAAACAAAAATAAGCACATGACGAATCTGCAAGTAGTTAAAAAAAAAAAAAAGACATTCAGTATCAATGAGCCTCCCTTCCCCAAGGGACTCCTGAAACTACTTCCCAGGCACAGTTATAAAACCAGCTTCTTATATTATTGTTATCTGAATTAGAAAAAATTATTATCATGCTGGAGTGAGGCTGGAGGATTAAAAATCTTCTGGTCACCAGGTTTATACTGATAATGGTTATTTTAGGCAAGTCTGTTTGATCAGAGCTATACCTCAGTCTGCTGTATTAGAAGAGACATCTGCTAAACAAACACTAGTAAAAAAAAAGAAAAAATGGATCTTTAATTTTTCTTTGCCTTCTCATTTGAATGAACAGTGACTTGAGCAAATTACTGATAAATAAGGAAAGCAAAGCAAGAGATATAGATAAACCATATTTGGAGATGTACTTAACCCATAGGGTTTGTTTTAATATATTAATGAACCTAAACAAAAAACATAGGGTGTGCAGAGATTCAAGCCAAGTTGGATAAATTCTATCATATAATAGAAAGGGTAAGACACAAACACACACATATACATACATGAGGTGGGGGAGGGAAAAGAGAGAGCGAGAGAGAGAAGGAGAGAATAATTAATGATCACTTTAAACTATCTAGGTCAAAACTTCTTAAAGCATGTCATGTTTTAGATGGAAATGACGGGGAGAAGGCTTTCAGACTAGTATTTGCGGAGCCTAAGAGGTGGAAAACCTCTCATTCTGAAGATCAGAGAGTAGGGCCTCAAGGAATCTTGATGACTGTCTATGTGATTTAATAGTAGAAAACTTAGGTCTCCCAGCTCTATTACACAACATTGCTTCATCTAATTTCAATCTGAATAGCAATCTGTATGAGTGACATCATTGTCAGGTGAAAGCAGTTTTGTTTACTCAATTTCTTAGGGAAGACTGGCATCCGTCCAGCATAGCTCTATTTCTACTTGCTGTGTCTTGGCTCCCTTAGATGGTAAACCTCTCATGGGCAGACTATGCCTTATGTTTCTTTTTATTTTCTGAACATCTAATATGCTGCTCTTAGTGCAATGGTTCTTTTATAAATATTTGATGATAGCTGTGTACTCCAGTAGCACATAAATAGTACACATGGAGTTTGGTAGTTACCAGCAAAGAGTAGTATGGCTTGTGGCAATTAATTGACTAATTGTGGCGAAGTGAAAATATCTTATTAAAGAACACAAAGGATAAAAGCCACCATTTCAATCTTAAATATAGGAAGAGGAAAGAAAATTACAGCTAAATTTCTCCCATGTGACAATGTGTCTTTAAAGCACTCAGCACAGTGCTCATAGTCCCTTTTAATCAATGGCACTGTGCTTATCATCAATATTATTTTACTGTATTGCATGGTTTAGTTAGCTAAATGCAGAATCTGCAGGGACAAAATAGGGAATAATTTATGTTGTTGTTGCCTCATTGCTTCCTTCTCAAGTGTTTTTGCTCTAATAGGAAGCAGCTCTCCCCACTTCTCTTCTCAACTGGTGATGCTTTGTTGATGACAACTGGAATATATAGTGGCAACACTGCTTTAGGCCTTCTCCACCACTGTGAAGTGATACCTAGTAACTAAGTATTAATGCTACAGTAAGGTAACTGTAGCATTAATACTTAGTGGAACTCAATTGTCTTTAAGAATGAATGAGATTTTATTTTTCTTGTTTTGAAACAAACATTTTAGAAAACACCTTCTCCTTTCTACAGTTCAACCCCAGTTCCCTATTAAGGCTCCAATTTTATTACTTTTCCTCCCCAAACCCTCTCCTCTCTAGTTAAGTGAGTCTTTCCATTCATTTATTAGTGCTTATTAGGTGCAAAGAAGGAGGGATACAAAGATAAATAAGATATGGCTTAGTGCTGGGAAAACACAGCTGAACCCATAGCTCATTAGTCATTATAATTAAGCCTTAGACTCTTATCATCCATTAGCGAGGCTAGATTGGTGCAGCTGTCACTGTCTTCCTTGTTTCTGCTAGTGGCTTTCTTTCTCTGAATATCATTTCCCTGCCTGGTTCTTTCCAGTTAACTATTCATTGAAAAATTACCATATATCAGACTCTATTCTGCTGTCCTAAGGGAGCTTATACTCTAGAGGGGACAGACACAATAAATAAGACATACAAAATAATATGTCAGGTGGTAATAAATGTAATAGAGGAAAATAAAGCAGGGAAGTTTCGGGAAGTGAGGAATTCCAAATGGGAGGTAGGGATTGTAATTTTGAATACAATAACTAGGGAAAGTCTCACTAAGATGACATTTTAGCAGACACATAAAAGATGTGCAGAGGGGCCTCATGTGGATGCCTGAGATAGACCTTCTACAGACAGAGAGGACGCCCAGTGCAAGTGCTCTGGGGCAAGGGCAGACAACACATCTGTATGGTAGCTACTGAATTACAATTTTTTTAAAATAAACTTTTTGTATTGGAAATGATTTTAGGTTTAGAGAATGACTGCAAAGATCAATTCTCATGCACCTTTTACCCAGTTCCCCTTGTTGTTAACCTCTTAACCATGGCACAATTTTTAAAACTAAGAAACTGACCTTGTGAGTTACAGCTTTGAAGCTAAGAAAGCTGTGACCATCAGGGGTGATTTTAACCATTACCGTAGCAAATTAGTGGCAGAGTATCATAATTCAGGAATTCTATCTGTCCTATCTTCCTTCCATCAGAATCCCAATGATGGACATGTTTCTAAATGTTCACTTTCCAAGTGCTCTTTGCATAGTGTGAGTTTCTTTTAAAAAACAGTGACTTTCAAACTTATCTTTAAATACCTACCTCTACTTTGAAGGGGCAGATAAAGTTTGTTTACTTTACTTTTAAAATTATCTGCCAGATATCATACTTGCAGACACTCGTCATAGAACAGACCTGCACACTGGAACACTTCCCTATCTGTAAACAGATTCAGAGTCACGAGTTACCAGTGTGAGCGTATTGTTTAACAGATCCCCTTGGCTTCCCCTTCTCTAAACCTAGTTTCTCCTGATTTGGAGGAAATGAATACTGCTTCTGCACCCTAAACTTGCCTACCCAGAATCTTTCACTCAGGCAAAAACTATTTATAAAGCAACTATTATATGCCAGGTACTGCTCAGGGCTTTATATCTTTCTGGTGGAGGAGACTTGGCAGAGAACAAGATGATTCCAGTCCAGGGAAGTGAGTGGTATGAAGGGTGTGTGTGCAGCAAGGAACTCACCATGGAGAGGGTGGGAAGGGGACTTCCCAGAGGGGCTTTCTTTTGGGTTGGACAACTTGAAATCAGTCAGATAAAAAAGAGGTGAATCAGATACCTCCGACAGAGGAATCACCGTGTTCAAAGTATTAGACGCCTGAAACAGCAGGGCAATCTACCTGAGAAACTCTAGAGTGAGGTGTTTGGAGCATTAGGAGATGAGAGAGGAGCAGGGTTACTCAAAGGACTGGTCTCGGACCAGGAGCCTTGGTATCCCCTATGAGCTGTTGAGAAATGCCGATGCACGGGCCCAACTGACTGAAGCAGAACTGATGGAGATGAGACCTAGGAAACTGTATTTTTAATAAGCTCTCCCACTGATTCTTATACACATTAAAGTTTGAGGACCAGTGAGGTAGACCTGCAGAATGCCAAATACTGATCTAAAAAAATCAACCTGTAGATCACAAATTCTAGAAGATCTTAGCCTTAATGGCTGGCTGGGCCTACTCTTTAAACCTAACAAAAACCAGAAGGAATCTAGTTCTATAAAATATAATCACTAGAAGACTTAAAGCAAAACAGGTGACTTCTAACAAGATGCCTTTAGACCCAGGCCCTGTAGTGTCTATAAATCAATATCACATTTATTTTTGTGAAGGGAACAGCCGTGTTGTCTGTCTGGGTTACTAGCACATCTAATTATAGCAGAATCCATGTTGCTCGTGATTGTAGATACGGTTTCCTGCGCAGGGGATTATCTCGTGGCTGAATGGTTTTGAGCCAATTGAAACAAAACAAAACTGACTTACCTCATTCTTTAATCACAACTAATTAAAGACACCCTTCTGCAAGAGGCAGGCAAGGCTTTGCTTTCTTTTAAAGTTTCACATAAGCCCTGGAATAAAGACTGCTCAGAGATTGTTTCTCTTTATGAACGTATAACATGGATGCAACTTCACAGGTGTTTTGAAAAAGCACAACTGAAACTGCCCAAATGGGACATTAGAAAACTGAGCTGCAGTGCCATCTTTCTCCTCCTTCTAGGATTCCCCTCTCCTTCGAATCTTTGATGCCTACTGGATGGGACTTTTTGCAGCCACCATTTTACTGAGAACCTAAGAAGTAAACATCATTTTAACAAGAACAATTACAATAATAGCAGTAGTTAATGCTTCCATTGCCCTCATGTCACACCTGTCACTGAAGGTTTATCTGTATCATATTTAATTCTCATAACAATCCTGAGTTAGGTATAGTCTCATTTTACAAACGAAGAAACTATGCACAGAATGATTAATAAACTTGTTTCAGACTACATGTTCTTAACCAGTATGCAGTTTGTTTCCTCAGAATACTCTCCACTCATCACTTCATTTTCAGAACAAACTGGAAAGATAGGTATTATTAGCTCTATTTTTTGCAGCTAAAGAAATTAAAGACCAGGGAGATTATAATTTGCCCAAGGCCATCTAAATAGTAAGTAGAACTTGACCACAAAGCCTATGTTTCTCCCTCCACACCACACTGCTGCTGGCTAAAATGGGGGACCCACTGATAATAGAGGAGAACCCTGGAAGGTTCAGGGCAGTTCATTTCTAGAAGCTACATCCAAAAGTGGCTTAGATCTCAGAAAGATATAGTTCCCCAGGCAGGGGACACTGTGATAAAACTAGGGGTCACAGTCTCCAAAGAATAGGAGTGTTGAAAACAGGTGCCTCGTGTTTACCAATGCCTTTGGAGAAAATTAGAGCTTGGGAAGAAAGTGAAACTACTGAGCTACTACTGTTAGCAGAGCTTGCAAATCATGCCTTTTCTGGTTGTAAGGCTGTGCTTTTTAAGTGGACTCTTCTTTTGCGTTAGCAGGAACGCAGCCCAGGGTTTCAGGCCAGATGCTAATGGCTCTCTCATGGGCTGTGATTTCCGTCAGCTGCTACTCTAGCCAAGTGAGCTACAGCACCACAGACAACAGACTTCTTATAATCTCATTGTTCTCAGAAATCTGAGATGACAGGAACGAAATAAATTTCCATCCAAGGCAAAACTCAGCCTTAAGTACACACACACACACACACACACTCTCACACACACACGCATGCATGCACGCACACATACACAATTGTCAACTGAGCCAATTTTTTTTTTTTGGATGAATGATTAGTGGGATTTTCCAAGAGTCTGGCAAAATAACACTTGAAGGGGTTTAGCACAGCTTTAAGATTCATGAAAGTTGTGAACCTCCTTGTTATCATTTTGCCAAAATAACAGCAGCAGAGTGGGGTTTTCCTTAGGGGGTTTCTAAACAGGGCTTTGATCACTTTATCCATCCTTAAGTTTGTAGTGCCAAAGATAAATAGTAACCTTACATTTTTACCACTGGGGGCCTTTCTACATTTTAGAGGGAGGATATATATGGGAGAGAGAAACCATGACTCGTTCAATTTAATCATTCACCGAATTTATCCAATGTTGAGACTGCCTGAAGAAAATATTCTTTAAAATTTTTAAATAAAATATTATATAATTTTAATCAGCACTTATGAGAATCTATTTTAATGGCCTGCTAATAAAATTTTCCAAGCACAGAAAGTTCTGTGATGACAGGACTGTGTCTCATCACTGGTGTGAACCCCACGCTTAGAAGAGCACCTGGCACACGACTAATACTCACTATCATTAAGCAACTGTCCTACTGTTGGGGTCACTTCCAGTTGATCACTTTGATAATATGATGATGATGATGGCAAGGATATGTACTTGAGAAGCAGTCTCTATTAATCCTTCTAGCAATGCTACTGAGTAGTTAAAATTTTCGCTCTTATTTTACAGAGAGGGAAGTGAAGGTTAGTGAAGCTGTGTAACATGCTCAGGTCACACAAACACCTGCTACAAAGTGGTAGAGCTGGGATTCAAACTGAGGTCTCCTTGCTGTGCAGTCTGAAGTATTAATCACTTTTCTAGACTGCCTGTCTATAGTCAATGGCAGGTTTGAGATGATAAATGTGAATTCTTGCCTAAAGTCAAGATGAGGAGTCCTTAGGTTTTTCAACATTGTTTTTGGTGAGTGTGTGGCAGGAAAGAAGAATTTCTATTTCTTTCTTTTCTCCAGTGAGGTCACATTTTTGGTGACAAAGCCCTTCAGAAACTCACCACTGGTGATTCCAAAATTATTCTAAGTTAATCTGTAAATCCCTTTTTTGGGGGGGCCAATGCAAATAAAAATTTCGTTATAAAGTATGAATGAGGTTCCAAGACTAGTTTATAAAAGCCAATTTAACTCATAATAAAAATACAATATACCTGCAGTGATAAACTATTAATTAAACCAATGAAAAAGAGTACCATTCAGTAAGATATAATTTATAAAATTAAGTTTGCTGCTCAAGGAAATATAGACTTAATGAAGAGAAATTTTTAAAATATGAAGGAGACCTAACGATGATTTTATAAAGGCTTTTAAACACAGGTAGCACTGGCCTTTTAATTCTAATTTCCTTTCAAAACCTGTTTTTTCTATTCTTTGAACCTTAGATATTTCAAGGCACTCTTATACTTGACACCATCATTGGATTGATTTGGTGCACATTTAGAACAAAAGATGGAAGGAGATAAAAGGGAAGGAGCAGGGAAAAGTTCCCTCGTGGGTGTTGGACTGGGCTGGGGTGACTAGAGGAGATGAAAGAGGGTGAGGAGAGGGGGCAGCAAAGGAGACGTGTGCATAAAGATGAGAAACTAAATACACGAGCTACACATGGGGAACAAAGACAGGAGGGAGGGACAGGGTGTGCACACCCTCTTGAGGAAGAAGAACAGCTGTGGGGAAGAGAAGTCAGGAGTGTGCATGTGTGACTGCGTAGCCTTATGCCCCGTTGTTCACTCATTCAATTTATCAAGCATCTTTGCTGTGCTCACAGATAAAGTCTGGGCTCTCGTGGAACTTACACTTTTGTCAGGAAAAGTAATAGAGGTAACAGCCAGTATAAAAGTATGAAAATAAATAATGGACATCAAACTGGAAGGCAAGTCTCCTGGAGGATGTTATATGAAAGCCATATATGAGGAAGAGTTAGAAGAAAAGCATTTCAGGGAGAGGGACTGAGAAGAGCCAAGGGTCTGGAGAGAAAAAGAGTCTGGTGCATTCTAAAAATCAGCAAGAAAACCTGCATGACTGCAGCTCAGTGGTTAAGAAAGAGAGACAGATGTGATGAGTGAGAAGAGGTAGGCAGGGATGGGTCCATAAATGAGCTTCAGGGCCAAGTTGAGGAGTTAGGATTTGATTCTAAGTGCCTGGGGAAGCCTCTGGGGCTTTTAAGGTGGGGGGCAGTGATGGGGTCAGAGGAGCTTCTGTAAAGGGCTCTTGCTGTTGGGAGGCAAATGTTTTAGAGGTCAGGGAGTGGCCATGCTCATCATGGCGGCACATATCCTTCTGCCTCTTTTTATGAGAACTGCACAGACTGGCACATAAGACTGTCACTTGCCATTTGGTATTTTACAGCTGGAAGGACATTCAGTGTGAGTAATGTGATTTTGAGACTTGGATTTCACAGAGCAGTAGACAAAAGTGGAAGCTCACAGAATACTGCAACTTTTTATTTGGCTAAAAAAAAAGTAAAAACTCAGCTACCATCTGTGATCACCTTCATTTCATAACAAAAGATATTTTAAAATCAAAGCTATAAGGACATAACCTCGGGGTGGGGGGGACCAGTTTTATAGAAAACACTACACTTTCCTCCTATTTTCAACAGTTTGCTTTAGTGCCAGAGAGAACGTCCTTACAGGCTGGTACACATCCACACGTCAGTGTTCAGAACTTCAGTACTTAGGGGCCACCAAACCCACCCTCTCTCCCATTTCATAGATGAGACAGCTTGAAGGTCAGGAGTCGTGGCTCCCTGAGGGTGATGGGGTGAATTAAGGGCAGAGAGCCAGGGCCTCAGTCTCCTGACTCCATTACATCATCATGCTGTGTATTTCAGCTTATTTCTTCTGCTTTGCCAAAGTTCAGGTACTGTATCATCTATTCCCATCCAGTGTGGAGGACACTGGCCATTTTAACTTCCCTGCCAATATTTCTGAGAGCTGAGATACTTATTAAGAAATAAGCACTCAGCAAAACAGCTCTCAGCCTGGAACCCAACAAAATGGAATTCTTTTCTTCATAAAGAAGAGTAAGGTGCCTCTCACCTGATCTTCAGATATGCTGCAACTCCAAACACCAGCACCACCACGGCAACGACAGTCACTGTAATGGCAGCGATGCTACCTGTGAAGGAGGAAAGGCAAAGGAGAGAAGATGAGGGAGTGTATTCATTCCAGATCCTTCCGAAGTCAGAGCTAGAACAAAACTCAGGGTCTTAATTCCTTTTACCAAAATGCTTTTCATGCCAAGTGAAGTTCAGTAAATGGCTAGTATTTATTAAGTCTGGCTGGCCAGGAGATCAGAGAACAGGACAGTAATATTTGATGATTTTTTAATAATAACACCAAGCTATTTCTGCTGCTGCTGTTTGTAGGAGTAAGCAATTTAAAATCTCCTGATTTTATTTTCTTATTTTATAAGCTCTGGCTCCTCTTCCCACCATTTGCAAAAGATTGGGAGACTCAGGATGTTTTATTCAAGGGTTACTCCAAAGTAATGTGGTTGGTTTTTAGAATTATATAACTATATAAGCATTATCCACTTCAAAAGAACCATTTTGGTAGGAGATGCACTCATTTTAATGATGCCATCAAATCAAAGTATTTTTAAAATTCTTTATTGGGAACTGTGTCCAGTTTTCATTCTTGAAAGGGAAATTTGATTTTGTAGAGAATAAAATCAAGTCTGGTTTAAAAATAAGGTCAAGTCTAGTAGGTAACAGTATTTTTTTTTTTGTTTGTAGAATTAACCCAGTGTAATTATAAAGTAATGTAAATATTTTATTGTGTGGTTTGAAATCTAGTTCCAAAAACAACTACTAATGGGCAGTTAAAAAAAAGAACCCTTTTAGCATGTAGCCGTGTAAGAATAACCATACTACTTCCAAAGATTACTACTTTGAAGCACAACAGTATTTTTGTGTGAGCTTTGGACTAATATATGTACTTCAGTTTTATTTCACCTCAGAAATGCCAAGTATCAATTAAGCTCTTGTCCCCTATAGTTAAAGTAGCTTTTTGGCATTAGTGCTGATATTAGGGACCCCGTTTACTCTTTCAGACCACAGAGAAATTATTTACTACTTCAACAAATAAATTGGACTCTGAAACACACTAGAAGGAGCATCAGTGGTCTGGAGTCCAAATGTATGAATTCAAGTGTGGTTCCACCATGATTAGTTATGTGACCATGAGCTATTTACTTAGCCATGCCCACTTGTATACCACTCACCTGCAGTAACAGAAGGAAGAGCTGCTCTGCTCTCTCACAATTTTTGGAGGATTAAATGAGATGCCATGTGCACCAAACTAAAGACCCCCAAAAGTACCACCCTGGACTGGAGCCCGTCTCTTGTAGACTATGTCTCAAGGGTGATGAATCTGTCCTACATTTCTGGAGATTTATTGTTTGTAGATTATTTTACTATTCCTCCTTTTATTTTTCTTGTCTCTTATGAAGGGCTTTTGTTTATTGTTCTTGTCATTAGCCCTTCCACCAAAGGAGTTAGAGTAGAGCTAAGAAGCAAATCAGTCTACTAATTAACTCTTTAGTAACTCCTCAGAAGTTTTGGATGAGAGAAGGCTATGTCAGTGATCCATGCCCCCACTGGTTATAATTTCTAAAAGAAAGCAAGTAGGTTCATTGCTAACATAGAGATTAAGATCATAGCTTAGTGTGTCAGATTGACCACTTCAGAGCTTCCACACTTCTGAACACTTGCACGCCCATCTCCTCGCTCCTGGAATCCTTTAGAGCATAATTAGTAAAATTACCATTATTTTCCTTTTTTTTATTATGGTAAAGATAGAATTATGACACTAAATGTGCAGACCAGATCAAACAGAAAAAGTTTCAGGTCAGTTCCCATTACAAAAAGGCTCCACTCCTACTTTGAAAGGCTACACTTAGCTTCTTGGCTTCCAAACTGTGCTGAAATTAGAACAATTCAAAGTTCAATGAAGCCTCTTAACAGCTCTGTTAGGAGCTTGTGAAACAAGAATTATTACTGCAAGGTAAAGTGATGAGAGTATTTCAAGATTCAAAAAGATACAGTGATTGCAATTAGGAGTAATTTTTAAAACTGACCTTTTAATTTAATCCCCTACCCTTTTAAGAGTTGGAAAAAAGAAAGAATATAGTTTATTTCCCTGTAAGACCCTTCTCTCTTGCCCCAGGGATAGTTTAATATAGGAAATTACAGGTTTGACCTTTTTCAAAGTTTCTTCTCTAACTCTGAGCAGTTGGATCTCCTTCAGCTCTACGATGTACTGAATTTATTTATATACCACCTCTTTCTAAAGATAAATCAGGCAGTTCCCCGACTCGAGTGCTGTTTTTTTTTTTAAGAAGTGATAGAGTGACCTGCTTCTCCTCTATGTGACCGTGTTAAGAACAGTCTTCAAAAGGGGCTCTTTAAGGCCACCTTTTCTTGTTCACAGAGGATAGCCCGTGTGAGCAGAGCTGGAATTAGCAGGTGCTTTTCCACTTGATGGGCCCTGGAGGGCATTTAGGCAAAGGGGCCTTTCTGAGGGCTTGATACTGCCCAATATGAGGCCATGGCAGGTAAAATATATTGAAATTGCACTATGGACCATTTTGTTAACTATTCTGCCACACACCAGCTCTCCTGAGAGGGTGCCAACTATGGGAGCAAGGGTCTTCTGGAACTTGAAGACCTTTATCAGGCCCCTAGCCTATGACGTCTTATGTCCTGAGCTCCCTGTCACCTCCATAGCAGCTGCTCCCTTTAGAAGCAGCCAGGACCCTCACTCTGGGAAGTTCTATATCTCAGGGAATCACAGTTTGAACATATGAAGTGTGGCTGAGCCAACATTAGCACAACTTTATATGGTAACTGAAAAAGGATTGATTTCCTCCTTGTGAAAACAAATGTCATTTCCCCCTGAGTTCTATTTAACTAAACTGGAACTCCCCTTCTCCTCTTCCTCTTTATTTTTTACAAGGTGAGGCAGAGAGAGAGAACATGAGGAACATGTGGCTTTGCCCTATGAGGAAGATGTGGATGCTTGGTGGGCAATGCACTGGGAATGGAGGTGGCAGGGTGGCTGGCACCACAGTCCTTCCTCATTAGAATCTGTAGTTATACACTTGGTGTGACTCACACTATAAAGCCCTGGAGCCAAAAGAAATTAGGAGAGAATTGTATATTTTAGAAGCCAAGATCCAAGAATATTCCACCCTGCCAGCATGTTCTGCCTGACCAGAGGGCTGTTGAAGATCCATGAACCAAGGCTTCCTTGAATTCTAGGCTTCTCTGAAGGTTGGGATCTCTCATGGTGCCATTTTACCTCATTCACAACAACCCAGAACAACAAGAAAACAGCAGGCTGAAGAACAACCTATTCTACACTTGCAGGTGGTTACTTTGGGCTGGCACTGTGCCAAGAACTTTATAGTTATCATCTGACTTCATTGTCTCTATTACAATTAATTATTTCCATTTGTGGATGAGAAAGTTAAGGCTCAGAGAGATTAAGAACTTAATTCAAGTTTTACAATCCAGTAAATGATTAAGCTAACATTTGAACCCAGGGTTTGCATTTTTAATCATCGGTATACTGGTTACTTCCCTGGCCGTTTTCTCAGCTTGGCCAATTCCTATTCTTTCTTCATGACAACGAAATATCAACCCTTCTGAGAAGCTTTCCTAACACCTGCAAGCAAATTACAGTGTTGCTGTGTGTTAGCTCTTTGCCTCTGTTCTTTCAAACACTTTGTTTATGAGCTTTCCCAGGCAGATTTAATTCATATTCATCTTGCATCTCTTTCCCCTTCTTCCTGCACTCTTAGTACCAGCCGCAGTCTTAGCCTGTAGTGGGTACTTAACTCATTTGTTTAATGTCAAGTGAATAAATGTAATACTGGCAGAAAAAAAAGGTAAGTGTCAGTTTGAGCTCAATCACTGTGCTACGGAAGTTCCCACGCAGGAGGCTGCTATCCATCTTGTAATCCCCTGCTCATGGTCTTACCTGACTATTTACTCCCAAGACTCTACAGCTGTAGTCCACTCACCACGGCTTGCAAGTCCCCATGGACCACCGAGGTACAGGGGAGTTACTTTAGGAATAACTGTCTGCATAAAATCAGAAAATATCCTTGAAGTAGCCAGAGCAAACTCCCAGAAGGCCATGACCTGCTCAAACCTGGTCAGACTAACCAAGGTCATTACTTGACCTGCTTTGACTCTGTCCTGTGCCCTGTGCAGTCCTGGAATAAACTATGGCATTATTTTAAGGAGTCTTACTCCACATCCCTGCCTCTCACAGCTCAGACAAACCCCCTCTCTTTATCTCTCCTACTTGTGTTCCAACACAGGGAGTCTTCCACATTCAGAAGGGGCTCTGCTGCTTTCCAGACTACTTCCTCCTCACTTGGCCTACAGATACCCTCCTGTCTTCCTGGGCTCAGTAATATCCCCAAACATCCTGTGTTCCTCTGGGACTCTTCTCATTGAGGCATTTTCTTTTTTCTTCACTTTAAACTTCCTCTACCCTCTTTGGCAAGATCATATGCAAAATGACAATAGTAGGGTGCAATGGGGTGAACTTGAACAAGCTTGGAAGAAAGAACCTTCCTAGGCTCTTTCAAAAGTTGTTCTTGTTCTGTGAGAGCTGCGGCTGGAGAAGGTGATGGTGGGAAGTTTCCAGGGGCAACAAAAAGGTGTCTTGCTCTCATCTGTAGATAACTCCTGAATCACATTCTTCTTGGAATTTCGAGAGTCAGCTTATTTAGAATGCACCTATAAGTACTTTGACCAAGTTCCTGATTATGGGTGTGCATATCTGATCTATTTTAAGTTTTTAACAACCCTCTTGACTGTTTTTCAATATTCCTGCTCCTTTTTTCCCCTTCCTGGTTCAGAGAGTAGGTGAGAAATGGAGACTAAAAGCAGGTGGCCACTTCAGAGTGTGTGGCAGCTTCTTCTTTCAAGGTCACCAAGAGGAAAGGAACATTTTGTCTCAAAGGAATTCTTTCTCTTTAAAAGCATGTGTTTGTGCATGTGCTGGAGGAGGGAAGTGGAGACTGGTAAGGAAAGAGGCTCAAGGATTAGACCTTTGTGTGTGCCTGAATCTCTCTTTGCTACACTAGGAACAGGCTCTTCCATCTTCAGAGCAATAGTCTTACATCACAAGTCCTTCCTGCATACAGTGATAATAGTAGCAATAAACAACAATAAAAATAATAGCAATGGACTCTTTCTTGTTACTTACTCTGTGCCAGAATCTGTTCTATGAACTTCAATTATTTTAACTTATGTGATTCTCTAGAGAACTCTGTAAGGCAGGTACTGTTGGTATCTCCATTTTACAGATGAGGAAACTGAGGCACAGAGAAACTAAAGACCACACAGTTGGTAATTAGAAGAACCAGGACACAAGGGCAGGCTCCAGCACCCATGCTGTTACCCATGAGGCTCTCCTGCCACCCTGGGCTCTAGTGATAGATGCACATCTGCTTGTGGATAAAAACAGCTGCTCTGGTATGTCTTGTCTGCTTTCTGTTGGCTGTCCAGGAATCAGGCCTAATTTGAGGCTTAGTGGTGGTTTGGGTCCTCTAGCAGGTACTGGTGAAGGTGGGTCAAAACTCAATAATTCAGACTAATTGGAGGAGGACTAGTTAGAAGCAGACAACCATCACAGAACAGCGACTGAAGAAGGTCCATGTCATTGGCTTCTAGCATGTGTTGTTGTCCAAAATAACCACCAAGAGTGCTGCCAAATGCTGTACCTTGACCTATATTAAATAACACAGTGTGTGCTTTTTTTACTTTGGGTTATAAATGCATGCTTGTGTGTGTACATTGTGATACGGGGGAGGAAAAGAAAAAAGAAAATCTCAGTTACCTAGGTGGATCCTAGTTTAACCAGTTTTGAAGGTCATTTGACTTCTGGCCTTGAATTCTGCTTGAATTTCACTTGTTTTCCTCCCATGCTACCTCACCCCAGGGGAAGCTAAGCTTATTTCCCTCTAACCCTGAATCGATGCCACAAGCTTCTCCTGTATGAGCTCCACAGGCTCCCTGTGAGCTAGGACAGTATAAGGAATAGAGAAACAACAGGCCAGGGTGCTGAAGTTTCACCACCCAAGCTCAGAGACAAATGTCAGGCCCTGGGAATCATATCAGGGGGGGGGCGGGGAGGACTGGAAGGACAGCCATGCAGGTAGGCAAGGTGAGAGACGGGTGGTGGGTGGTAACAAACTCTATATTTCTGTCTCTAATGTGAGGAGGGTATGTCTACAAAAGCTGGAGCAGACTTGGAAGAGGTGAGAATGAAGCTATTCTCTGAAGGATAGGCTGGACTTGTATGGATAGCAATGAAGGTTTGAGGCAGGAACCAGCTAGATGGAGCACAAACACCTAACATTTACAGGCTTGAAGGGTTAGCTCTGAGCTTGGAGGCAGAGCACCTCTGCTGGTGTCCTTATCTAAAAAATGGTTAATCCTGGTCTTCTCCATTTCATAGGGCTGTGGGGAGGGTCCAGTGAGATGAAGTGCTTTGCAAATTTGTACAAATAAAGGGGACTGTTGGGATCTTTGCACAGTCTAGCCCCTTCACTGTATGGATTAGGAGACTGATACTGAGGAAGGAATTCAGAATGACTTACCCAAGGTCACACAATTTACAAAGGGGGCAAAACTAAAGCCACCATCCACATTAGAGGGTGCAATGGAAAACAATAGGGACCATGAAGTGGTTGGACACTCAGGACTGAATCATGGAGAATTCTGAAAGCCAGTCTCGGTGTTTGGGCTTGACAGTGTGGGGATTGAGGATCATGATTTGGGCAGAGGGATAATTTGCAAGGAGCTTATAAGGTCCAATCTTTTTTAAAAAAATCATCCCAATAATGTCTGCTCAGTTTGAGTCTCTTTTTCTAGATGTTTTCTCTTTTACCTTGTATGACAGAATTTAGTTTACTTATTCTGGTATGTAACTAACACTGTCAAATATTGCTGTGGTAGTTATAAATACGCATACAAGATAAAAATGTATGAAATAACTATTATAACACGGTTGTATGTGAACATGTTCTGCCTGCCTGCTAGACTGAAAGTCCCTTAAAGCCAGGGATATCATGTATACTTCTTTATTTGTCTAGGCGCAAGTAATAAATCCATAAAATAACTGGTTTCTTCAGAAAGTGTAGCTATTTTTTAAAACTTTTTTAGTAAAGACCAAAAATAAAACTTCTTTATAAGGCATACAGCTTGCATGCAAATATGCTACAGAAATGTTTTTAATTAACACAACCTAAGTTTGTCTCAGTTAATTGGTCCTTCTCGCCACTACCCCGTCATGCCGAATCTTTGAATCATTAAAGCACTGCTTAGTCATTTCTTCACACAGAGTGACAGAGGTAAGCTTTGTCAAAATTTATTAAATATTACCACAACCAGAATCTTTTACTTCATATTATACTTTTACCTAAAAGCTAGTTAGTGGTCTGACTTAGTCGGTGAGCAGACTTGGAGTTCAAACTTTGGAGCAGGGTCCCTAATATTTATACTTTCCATTTCCTGCAATCAGGAGACCTGGTTTAGGAACTGTTTTTACTTTTAGAGCATTTTATTGATATAAGTAGCATATGGTTAAGAATGGATACCGAAATATAAATCTTTGTGGAGATAATAAAAAATTTGCACTTGCCCAAGCAAATGTGTGTGTTTTCTCCCCGTGTTTCTCTTTCATGTGGGCATATCGGCTGTATTTTCAGGACACAGGTGGCTCAGGTTTGCAATTAACGCAACCCAGGGCACTTAGCCAGCACAATCTCTAGTTACCACAATTTTAAAGTTTCTTCACTTCACTTAAAATCAGTCTTTCTGAATACAAATGAGGCTTCTTTCCCACCTGGAATTTATCATAACTACCTGTTTAGATCACCTATTCCCAGCTCTCTTTTGACACTTGTAATGCATAAACTAGACTGAATTTCTAAGAATAGCAAAGGGTGTGCCCCATTCCCTTTCCCATAGTAATAGGACAATCCAATGACCACACAGCAGCCCAAGCTCAATGTCAGGGAGGATTCCTCTTTTAGTTGGCCAAAGGGCACTACTCAGACTAACAGGAGCCTGCAGAGAATGAGAATTCCTTCCAAAACATGGGTGACCCCTCCATCTCAATGCTATTAACAGACTCTCCTAAAGGACTGCTCTGAATTGAGGCTAGGTTTAACAACAGTTCTCAGGGGACATCTGTAGTAGCACACCAAGAACAGTAACAGAAGCATTAGGAAAAACAATCCTGGTCATAAAAATCATAGAAGCCATCATCATTTATGGCCACTCTGTCCCTGGCACCAAGCTAGGCAGAGCTGGGTAGGTATCTCCATTTTGGAATTAAGAAAATAAAGCAGTTAACAAAAATCTGCTCACCTGATTAGTGGGCAGACACAGGATTCAACCACTGAGGTTGGATTCCGCAAACCTATGCTTTTCCACTTTCTGTGATGGGACAATCTGGCATGGAGACTGGCTTTATAAACACTTTAGCTGAAGAATTTTGGGCAAGTCACCTTACGCTTTCCCTCCTCCATGGCCTCATTTGTGTCTCCATGTCTACCTATAAACAGGGATTCACTCAATCATTCACACAGCTGATGTTTATACTGTGTGCTGAACTTCGATAAAACACCCACTTCCTCTCAGAGTGCCTTTACAAATTAAATAGTGAATTTAAAATGCTTTTTCCATCGTGAATGCAATACAAAGGTTGGACTTAAGTTCCAAGCACCTTTTACCCATAAAAACTATGAAGCCAGGAAAGAACCTTGAGTCCGAAGGAAATCTGAGCCAACCTAGGTATTAGAAATGAGTGACGATCTCAAGTTCAAGTTTTGCTTCCAGCAAGATCATGACAGATGGAATAATGTAATTTATTGTTGAAAGGAAATTCTAAGAAGGTTCATTGAATTTAACTTCTTTATTTTGCAGATAAAATGTAAGTGTATAGAAATTAAGAGATTTGGATGAGAGAAGAGTCTATTAGTGACAGAACTGGGATTAGAACTTAGAACTTTTGATGCTTAGTTTACATTCTTTTAAATTCTCTACCTCTTGGTTTCATCTCAAGTTAAAGACTTAAAGTGCTTGTAGCTGAGGCCCTAAATAAGGATAAGACTTCAGGGCAATGTTTCCAAAATTCAATCATCTCCATACCACTCTCATATTTTTTGCTATGTCCACACCATTTATACTATTACTTTCATAATATTTGTGTTTAAACTGAGTTATTATTTTTCTTTAGATATTTATTACATATTTCCTTACCCTAATCAATAATAGCTATTGAATCATAAATTCAATGTGCTACTTTATTCTTTCTTCAAATTCACATTAAAACAAAAACACAGTTTTTCTTAGAATAAAATGCTCATCACCTTGCA
The DNA here is from genome assembly GCA_004027375.1 of Macroglossus sobrinus. Lineage (NCBI taxonomy): Eukaryota > Metazoa > Chordata > Mammalia > Chiroptera > Pteropodidae > Macroglossus > Macroglossus sobrinus. The sequence goes on along the minus strand of PVKZ01002854.1, from coordinate 122,351 downwards.
TACTACCCATGTCAGAATAAGCCATACTTTTGAGAACACTGCTCCCAGGAATACCAGATTCACAATGGGGCTGTGGGAAGAAAGGCAGGGCTGAGGGTAAATGAGTTGCCTGTGGAGCCCTTGGGAGAGGTCAGGAAGAACAGAGGGCAGATGTCAGAGCCAGAAGCGCATTGTCAGCACCTACTATTGTGTTAAGGAATGTGGTGGCAGCTTCATGAATACTGCTTCTTGGAAAAGGCCCAAACTGGAGGAAAAGTGGTATAGGAGAGAAAACTGACCTGACTTGCTCACTCCCAGGACAGGCAGTGAAGACATGAACATCAACTTTACTTTTAGGTCCATGATGTTAAGCCCTCCTGTCTGTCCCTTCACATGCTCCTTGTCAGTTTCCACCTTTGTCATGTCTCTCCTGTAGGGCATATTTACAGTGCTTGGCATTATAAGCCTTCCATAATTATTTTAAAATTATTTTATGTAATGAATACATTTCAACCTGGGCTGAATTATAACTTCTACTGCTAAGAGAAGCATACCTTGACATGGGTGGGAATCTCAGCTGTCTATCAGCCCCATTCCAGATGTCCTGGGGATGGGGAAGATGGCAGACTTGGAGAGATTTCTGGAGAATAATAGGAAAAAGAAACCCTAAAAGAACTGAGAATTCCCTCTACTATTTGTTTTGGATGAAAACTCTTCTGCTCTTCTGAGAATTCTGTAGTACACACAGGTCAGCTATATTATGTTAGGTCATCTAATTCCTTGACAGGAGGACATAGATATTTTCATTTGAGAGTCAAGTTAGAAAGAGAAAAATAAATCGCCACATCTCTCTGTTATCTAAGTATCCTTAGTGCAATTAGCATTGAAGTTATTAAAAAAAAAAACCCTGAGGTTTTTCCAGTTTGAGACAATTGGCTGCATGGCAGTTGACAGGAGAAGGTATGTGTAGGCTGAGAAGGCTGCTTTTTGCAGCCTCTGGCTTTCAACATTAAGGGCCAAGTTGGGTATCTCAACTCCAAACTCATCTCTTTGTGGCTGACACATAAAAAGGTGAATGATATATGGCAGGAAGCACACCATTATCTTGTTCAAGAGCTGTCATGTGTCTCCGAGAACACTGAAAGAGAATTTTGGTTTTTATTGTTACTTCCTCCTCTATCTCTTTAATATTTCAAGATGAAAATGAGGTATTACCATGGATCAAACAATTTTGAGGAGATAAATAAACCAGAAAAGTTGACATATGTCCTTTTGTGAGACTCATTCAGCCTGAAAATTCGAAGGCTCAGATTTCTTCTGGATTCACCAGCCTCAGCAAGTAAGACCTTCCACACTGGTATTTTTTTGGTTCAGAAGACGTAAGTGAGAAGGAGGGGAGGAACTTCTCAGAGCCTAAGATAGAGTCCTAACCCTGTTTGCCAGCCAGTGTGCAAATTTATCATTTTAATTGGGGAATATATATGTGGAGCAGAGAATCATGGTTTCTTATTACCTGTCCCAGCACCTTGGCCAAGGGCAGTGACATCAGTATAATTACTGCAGCCCAAGGACTTGGGATCTCAGCAGAATCATTAGTTAATTTAGCTTTGCCTGTATGCACTTCATCACCAAGGCCAAGCAGAAATCTGCTTTTGGATAGTTTTAATTTCTCCCACACTCAGGTCCTCAAGGATTTAGAGTTAAAAACTCTAGAAAGAAAATATTTCCAAACTTTGATGCCAGTTAAGGGAAAAAGGAACATCTAGCTCTCAGTCTTCAACCTTAGGGGCAAGTGGGGCCTTGGCAAAGTCCGAAAGCTCAGCCTTTGTATCCTCTCTCCCCCAAAATTTCTTTTCTTCCAGCTAGCAATCTTTAGTTGTTTGTACTCTTTAACCCTTTCCTTCAGATTTTACAAGTTTTATGAAAGCATTACTATTTGAAATGTGAACAAAGTTCATTTTTTCTTTCATACTTTTGGATTATATATTTTTTTGTATTGTGTTATAAGCAGGTGCTTAAATGGATCTTTATTACCTAATATTTACAGTAAAAATCCTTTTGGGAGTGAGTCTTAAAAGTGTTTAACAAACATTGATTTTTTTAGGTTAAAAAATCAGATTCTATAAGAGTCAATTGGTATCCACAATGAGAATTAGGGACCCAACTGTAATAATAATAACAGTTAACACTTATTTAGTGCTAACTGTGTGACACACTTTATATACTTGTCTCATTTAATCCTAATTATAATCTTATAAGGCAAACATGATACTATTATTACCCTCATTTTGTAGACAAGAAAAATGTAACATACAGAGATGAATGAAATTGCCAAAGTCTCCTATCTGGCAAATAGCATCTGTGAGATCTGAAACAGGCAGTCTAATGCCCCAGTTTGTACTATTAGAAACATTCTTGCTTTCCTACAGCCTGGTTTTGAAAAACCTCCATGATTTCTCCAAACAGAAATATAGTAAAGTGTTTTTGATGACCTACTTCCATGGATTTATTAAGAATTTATGATTTTAACCTAAATTCACCTTTTTTGAGTGTGCAGTCCACCCCTAAAGGCAATGAGTCTGATGACAAAAGCAAGGTACTGTTAAATAAAATGTCTGTTATTGGTCAATAATTTTCTTTTCTGGGACTTCAGAAACAAGGCATGCTGAGGACGGTATCAATATAGTATCCAGCATGTGTTCTCTGAATATAGTACTCCTGACTCAACATGCTGGGGTGGGATTTTTAGATCCTTTTCTGATAAAGATGATGGGTTGATGCTAATTCACTTTCACTTTCCTGTTATTATTTTGTAACTAAAAAGACATGCTATTGAGTCAGAAGAGTACAATAAGAGTTCAATCTGGAATCACAGGGATAATTCAATCAGTTTCCCTAATGAGCCAAAAAGCCATATATTCATTAATGATATTAACTGTGCTTATAAGCTAATGCTCACTTTATCAGTAAAGCATTTCCAAAATCATTTTAGTAATAGCCGGTAAAAGTATTTGAAGCAGAAAAAAATTTGTTTTACAGAGACAAAAAGTCTCCAAATGTAATGAAAGATGACAATGAGACAATTAATATATGTTGTATTTATGTTATAAATGTGTTGTATAGAGTTATATTCTACTAGATAACAACATAAATGGTAACTATCTGGTTTTATTACCTTGACATATTTTTCAAAAGATATTTTGCAAATATATCAAAACTAGGTTAAGATTTAAGTAGTGAAAGTAAATGAAGGAGAATGAAAAGTTGTAGAGACAAGAATTCAGAATAATTTTTATCTAAAATAAATTTTGACAGTTGGAGTTCCTTATGGCAGTTTACTTGGCATTAGTAAGCTTTTAGGTTTAGCCTATGTTTAAAGAATTGGGTACAAAAGAAAACAAGTGAGAGTTTGTAACAATCCATAACCTTATCAGCCCTGAAGTCCATGGTGACCAAAGATAGGAGTGAACATAGTAAGGAAAGAGAGATGTGGTGAAAATGGGGGTGGACAGAAATCCATAGTGTCCGCAGAGAACCCTTTAGATGGTCTATATTAATGACACTGTGTTAGAAGGGTATCTTTGCATGCATAGGTATAATGAACTGAATGTTTGTATCTCTGCCCCCCCCCCAATTCATATGTTGAAATCCTAACCCCTACTGCAATAGTATTAGGAGGTGGGATCTTTGGGAGATGATGAGTTCGTGAGGGTGGAGTCCTCATGAATGGAATTAACTAATAAAAGAGATCCAGAAAGCTCCCTTTTCTCTTCTGCCATGTGAGGGAGGACACAGTGAGAAGATGGCTATGTATGAATCAGGAAGTGAGTCCACAGCAGACACAGAATCTACTGGCACTTTGACCTTGGGCTTCCCAACTTCCAAAACTGTGAGAAATAAATTTGTTGTTTAAGCCACCCAGTTTATGGTAGTTTTATTATAATAGCCTGAACAGATTAAGACAACAGATGAAGTTTAATTTTTCTTCATTCTCAAGTCAAAAGTCAAGATTTATGATACTAAGAAAATAGTGAATTTATGATTTAGAGCTTGATATTCAATCATTAAAATTCATTCATTTACTCATTCATCAAAAATGTATTGAGCACCTACACTGAGCCAGACACTATTAGGTGAGCCCAAACAGACAAGACCCCACTTTAGGCACCTGGAAAAGCAATGGAAAGCAATGACACAGAACCACATACATACATGTATAATCACACACCGTGAAGAAGAGATATAGCTGAATTGTGACAGTTTGTTACTGAGGGCTGGAGCTGGACTGAGGGCCCCATCAGAGACCTCCTGAACAGGCAATGTTTGAGCTAAGACTGAGGAATGAGTTGGAATTAATGGATCAAATGATGAGTTGCAGCTTCCAGGTGGAAGCATCCAAGTGAGAAAATGCCCTCAAGAGAGAGAGATCAGCAGGTCCATGAAACTCAGAGACAGCCAGCATGAGAATGCACAGAGCAGGGCTAGAGGGCCAGACAAGGGAAGGATGGTAGGCAGAGGCTTCACCCTTCATGGCTCTGTGGGCTTGTGGATTTCATCCTAAGAGCAGTGGGACATTGGTGGTGGTAAGATTATGTGTGACCTGATCAGATTTGTGTTTAATAGTCATTTTGGTTGCTATGCGAAAAGGTAAGATGTTGAGATTGGTACAGGGGATGCAACAAAGGGGTCATTTAGGAGTCTATCATGGTGGAACTATGGAAACTTTGACATGAAGGTAAAACTGAAGATAAGTAGATGAACTGAGAGCTGCTAAGAGTCCACAATCAATAGTAATTGATGATGGAGAGGACACAAGTAGTGAAGGAGGGTGAACTGAAAAGATGGCAGTATAATTTACTTATAAGAGGCTGGGCCTGGGGATGTACAATGATTTAGTATTTGTAAAACTGAGCCTAAAATAGATATAATATTTTTTAGGATTGTTGCTTCCTGATAAACTCTGGACATTCCAAAAGAATCTAATCAGTAAATTTTTAACATCCTTTTATATGATGTTCTCACCTATTTTATTTTTATCATTTTTCCTTTAAACATATTTTGAATGTTATCTAAATATGAAGGTAATTAACTTACTACAATACACATTTTACTCCTAAAATAAATCTATGTATTCTTTAAAAGTTATTTTTTCACATTTTCTAGCAGTTAATTCTTTTTTCAAATCTATATTCATCCTAAGAGTTAGTCTAGAATAAGGAGATATTACGTGGAGCTGCAAATCCTTTGCAGGTATGATGCAGAGATGTCTAGATGTCTGTGTCTGCTTAGTGCCCTTTATTTAAAGGTATTTATTAGCACAGTTCATTCTGAATAAATACTGGGGTTTAGACTAGTAATTTAGATTTCAAAGGCCTTTACCAATTTTTACAATTATGTGTCCTTCTCTTTGTGATGGAAAGTATAGGATAGCATAAGACTAGCAGACAATTGGATTTTACAGACAAAAGAGAATATCCACTTTGCAACAAGCACAGTGACTACAGTTGTAAAGTTTGCATATGTAAGAGTTGATGATACTTTGCGTATAACCTGGTGTGCAATGTCAGTTAATCCCCAAAGCATTTGCTGAGCATGGAATTGTGCACGGCACCATTCACCTCAGTTCATGAAGTCAGAAACATTCTGTAGCCATGGTTTCCACCTTTGAAGTGCTCTGATTTAATAACACAAGACGGCCCAAATTTAACACATCTTGGCTCCCTCTCTCTTCCTTTAAAAGCAAAACAAAAGCTGAAAAATAAAAATCAAAACTCATTTTTTTTGGGTAGCTGCTTTGGGCTGAGTGCTATACCTCCTGCTTCCCCTCCCACCATGCAGCCCCACCTGTGAGACCCAGCTGGCAGCATTTGACATGTGACAACATTCCATGCCATTCATTTCTATAGTAGTTCTGGAGGCCGCTGGGTCTCCCTCAACTTTTCATTTCTATGAATTCATGTAGGATGGGTGTAGTAAAAGGAGCACTTGACTCAAGGTCAATCAGGAAAATTGAATTTGAATCTTGGCCTTGTCACTCAAGTAAGTGTTTGAGTTAGACACTTAACTCCTCTGGGCATATTTCTTCACCTATAGAACAGATAACCCTCAAGCTCATCGCACTAGAACTCTTTAAAGAGTAGATGAGGGGATACCTATATTAATCCTTCAAACATGTTTATTCTCAGCAAACCTCATGTGGATATGAATCTCATTTCTTTTGCAAAGGATAATTTCCCCCCAAAATTTTCATGGTATAATAAACCAAAAGGACCCTGCAAGGACCTCACTTGTACATAGCTTACAGCTAAGATCTCTTAAAGTCAGAGTAGTTAAGTGACATGGTCTGTCAGTGACAATGACAAGCCAGAAACCAAGTATAAACTGGTTTACATGTTTCCAGGCCTGAGCTCTCTGAAACTTACCATACATATTCCTGCCAAGTTACTCCTCTTAAAATAAAATTCATAGCATTTTCTTCCCCTGATCACAAGCATTTGGCAAATATCGATGGCCTGGTAAGTAAAATAAATTGTCTCATCCTGCTACTCACAGTCCTCTAACACTTGTCCTGAAATTTTCCTTCCTACTTGTTCTGCACTGTTCCCCTCCACACAGTCTGGGATTCACCAACTAGGTTATTTGCCATGTTGTGTATATGCTACATTGTGAACTCTGTGAGGAAATGACTGTCTTATTCATGGCCAAGTCCCTGATATCTAGCCAGATGCCTGGCTCAAACACTCAATGAGAGTTTGTTGAAAATGTGGGCATTCTTCATTTTGATAAATATAACAAAAATATATATGACAAAAATAATAACAAAATTGTAATGATAACAGTAAGTAACAGTAAAATAAAAATCATAGGCATCTACTAAGCCATTGTTCAATAGCCACTTATGCTGCAAATTTATTATCTCAAGTAAAACTTACAGTAACCTCATCATACAGATACTATCCTTATTTCACCTTATGGATAAGAAGACCATGGCTCAGAGAGATCGAGTAGCTTCTCTGGTATTGATTGTTTGGCTCTTTCAACCAATGTTATTGAGGGTCTCCCATGTGCCAGGCTCTGTTCTAGGGGTTGGCTGTAACCTACATCATCCTCTTTGTGAACAGTGTTTTTGCTTTCATGGAGCTGATAGTCTAGTGGCAGAATACAGACAACCCACTCACCAAATAAATGAGATAAAGTAATAAGTGATCAAAAGGAAAATAAAGCGGGAGTAAAGAGATCAACAGTGATGGGATTACTATCTCAGACAGGAGTGTGAGTAAAGGCTCCTGAGGAGATAACAGCTAACTAAAATCCTGACTCATGAAAAGGTGTAAGCCATTAAAGACCTGTGGGAAAATGTTTTAGGCATGGGAAATGGTTAGTGCAAAGGCCCTGAGGCAAGAGTGTCCTTGGTCTGTTTAAAAACGGTAAGATTGCCAGTGTGTTCACAGGTAAAAGAAGGTGAGAGCCAGGAGGCTGTGCAGATCAGATCATGCTGAGCATTGGAGGCATAATATAGACTTTGGCTTAGCTCTGACTCAAAGTGGAAGCAATTGGAGTGTTAGAGCTGAGGAATGACAGATCTATCTTGGATTTTAAAAGGATTTCTCTGGCAAGGGTGTTGTGAGTAGTGAGATCAGTTACAGAAATATGAAAATCATACATGTGAGAGATGACAAGGGGTGGAAGGAGATTGGGTTCTCATGGACTGGATGTGGGGTATGTGAGGAAGAAGGGAGCCTAGAAGTACCCCAAAGCTTTTGGCATGAAGAATCAAAAGAAGAGAGGGTAAGTCTGAGGGAGGAGCAGACTGGGGATTGAGGAACTCAGTAATTCATACATATTAAGTGTGAGATACCTGTGAGCCACTCATGTGGGGAGTATGAGTTAGTTAACACTTGGATATACTTGCCTTTAGGTCAATGAGAAAAACAGGCATAGAATTTTATATCTCAGAGTTATCAGAACTGGATGGCATTTTAAGTCATGAGATGGGTTGAGATCATTTCAGGAGTGATTGTGGAGAGAGGAGGAGGGTGTGAGTATAGATAGGTTGGGGAGAGGAGAGGACAGTACTGGCCCTACAGTGCTCCAGTGTAGGAAGATGAGGGGTAAAGTAAGGCAACAGAGACTGAGAAGGAGTGGTCAGCCAGGTAGATAAAGAACCAAGAGATAATGTGTCTGGGGGGTAAAGATGAGGGCAGTGACCATTTGTATCAAACGCTACTGATAGGTCAGATAGAGCCAGGACTAAGAATTAACCTCAGACTTAGCAAAGTGGAGGCCGCTAGATACCTTGACAAGAGCAGTTTTGGTGCTTATTGCTGGGTCAATTTCGAAGCCAGGCATGCACAGCATTAACCAAGTGCCGCTGGTCCCGTACCTTTGCCTGAATTGTCTCCATAGGCCTAAATTACCTTCATTTCCTACAAGTCAGCTCATGTGTTTCCTCCATCACGGAGCCTTCACTATTTCCTCTAGTCAAGTTGCTATTGCACACAACATTCCCTAGAACTATAAATGGTCATGACCCAGCTCTGTCACTAATTTTGTGCCTCTTGATCCTGCTGGTTTAGAGTTGAGTAAATCAAGACATGTGGTTTAAAGCACAAGCCAGAATATTGGAACAGGGTTGTTTTGGATAATCAAGCCATAAAACTAGGGCACTTGTAGAAAGTAGTAGATTTTATCAAGCTATGACGATTCTTGCATGCCAAGCTCAAAATTTGTGAATTCACTGTGTCTGGAGTATCTTGGAGGGGCTAGAGGGTGGCAAAAGGAAGTGCACACAGGTGATGGTGAGGGTCTGAACTAAGAAAAAGGGAAGAGATGGGGCCTGTATGCCTGTACTTCGATGGCGCCATTTTCAGGGAGTCTTTCAGACACTGAGTCAAGTCAACACCCGCTCTGCTCTAGGTACCTAGTCTATGCTAGGGATATTACCTGCATGTTGGGAGTATGGACAGTGTCAGGTAGAAGGTGGGGGCATGGGGGTGTGGTAGAGATGGAGGCAGGAAGTACACATCTAAATGCAGTGTGATGTGTTGGCTGGAAGTATAAACAAGGTGCTGATGGAGATGGGCTGAATAGAGGACTCTGAGTGTGCCAGATTTCTTCCTTTTGCCTCTCCAGATCTACTTTTCCACTTTGTTCTCTGAACAGGCCTCCAGGGGGCTGACCTGTATGGACCACATCAATGAGTTTCCTTGTCTTTGGCTTCTGGCCGCCAAGAGGAAAGGGGAGAGCGAAGCCACAGAACTGATTCCCTTCATCCTCAGGGGGTTAACCTTGGGTTAGCTGTGTCTCTCAACTAAGAGTCACTGATCCTCTCAGTGGTCTATATTCTACAAGACTCTCTCCTTCTGGGTTCTGGTTACTTTTCTCTTCTCCTAGGCCCAACTCACAACAGTTCTGCTGTTATACTCCCCCATGGTTCCCCTAAACTCCAGCCAAATCTTTGTAGTTAATACTTTTATCCTAGTTTGACTGTATCTCCCTTTATTGTTGGGACTCTTCACTGATATAGTGGTCTTTTAAAACAAGAATTGGCAATTCTTTGGGACTTAATTTTCTAATAAACCGTGAGCTCCTTCACGAGGAATCATATCTTGTTAATCATGGCTCTCTCTTCCACTTCCACTGTCTAACAGTTTCCATTCATAGTGCTTGTTTATTGTTTGTTAAAAGATGTTGATTTCTCTACAGTCACAACCATTGCATTGACCCTACCTGATCATGCATGGCTCTGTCCCCAAATTCTCCTCATGGTCCACACCCCAGGCAGGACTACCCAGGGAAGGGGTCCAGCTGCACCTTCCCCCTCTTCTTCTGGCTGTTCTCACCTCATTGTTTCTCAATCAAGATTCCAAATGCCTTTTCCTAGAGTCCTTTTCTGCTCGGTGCCATAAAATTTACAGTCTCCACATTAATGTCAGATGCATGTGACCTCAGAAAAGACCCTAAATCTCTCTCTACCATTATTTCCAAGATTGCAAAATCAAGATAAAACTAATTTTAACTTCAGAGAATTGCTGGGAGAATAAGAACAGATGTGATGTCCTGTAAAATCTATTGTCTTCTCCATGAAATATATCAGTGACTATAAAGAATAAGCAAGTTCTCTACACCCCCAGCCTACTTTTTTTGACTGGTTTCCATGATTTCTATAAGCACTTTGTTAACACACTGAGCAAAATTGTAATAACAACTGACATCTCCTGAGCACTTACTCCCTGCCAAGAACTGTTATAAGCACTTTATATACTATTTCATTTAACCTCCACAAGAACCATATGCAATAGAATCTATTTTATTCCCATTTTACAGATGGGGAAGAATAAGGGTACAAAGAGATGACCTAACCTGCCCAAGGTCAGAAGTCAGAATTGAAACCTAGGAAGCTTGACCAAAAGCCATTCTATTAATCCCTTTACTTATGTAGTCTCATTAGTTTACATTCCCTGTGACATATGTAAAGACAAATCATAAAGCTAGTCATTGGCCATATTTAATAAGATATCATGTGGAAATTATTAAGTGATTAAAAATGAAGTTTGCACTCTTATGGAAATTCTTATAAATTATTCTTCAGCTCAGGTGTAACACTCCAAAATGCAAACTTAATCAGTTGTTTTTGGTTAACCAAACTGCTGTCTTAACATGTTAGTGTCATCAAGGTGTTAGTAGTGTTCCAGCCTGAGACTCACCTGAACTTAGTGCATGCTCCACATCCTGCATGATGGCCCTTTTGGGGGCGGTGGTGGTCTCCATGTCTACCAGAATACAGGTCACTTTGGCTGGCACAGTTGTTTGGGGTGTTGTCTCCGTGGGCAACAACTCTGAGGTGACATGTGAAGTGGGGGTGTGGCCAGAGCTGTGCTCCTCTGCTGGGGACTCTGGTGTGGTTGGAGTTCCTGTGGGCTTGGTGCTGGTCTCAGCAGAGCTGTGGTTGATGCTGACGGAGGCAGAAGAAACGTCTGGTGGTGAGGTTGACAAGGGTAAGGGTGATGAGGCTGGAGTCTGAGGGGAAGTGAGTGCAGGGGACTCAGCGGGGAACTGCGACCCTGTAGCTGGCACACTTGCCTCGGGAGTGCCTGAGCTGTGTTCCGTGGGCGTGGGTGTTAAGGGGACCCCACCACTTGTTGATAAGGAGTCTGTGTTTGCGCTCTCCCAAGTCAAGGTTGAGCTGGTGGTCTGCTGTTCTCCGGGCTCTATGGAAACATTCTTGGGGAGTAGTGATGTCTGCACTGATGCCGCTGTAACTGAGAGCACTGAGTTGCTGTGAGAGCCACTGGTGGAGGAGGCAGGAGGGCTTTGTGAAGAGCTCGTCCAGGTGGCTGTCGTAGGGGTAATCTTTTCCGGAAGAGAAACAGGCAAGAGGGCTGATGTAGGCACGCCCTGTACCCTCAGTCCTGTGGAAGAGCCAGTAAGATTGGTCAGTGTGTGCAACCGGAGAGGCAAGGCTGTCTTACAGCATTTTCACAGGTCTTTCTCATTTTGCATTGTGCCTTTCCAGTTGTGAGGGTGACTTTTAAATATTTTCTTCCCACTACTTTCTCTTCCCTCCCTTTGTGGCTATCAGTAGGAACCAGGCTGAAGGCTCAGTAAGAGCATTAGACGTAAGTCCAGCCAATCCATGTAATGGACTAATCTTGTCTCTTGCTTGCTTAAAACTGTACCCTTAAAAAGTGAAACTCTCTGGCTTTGTGGGAATTTTTTTAGGCTGCTAAGGGCCTGTGCCTGTGGGGATCCGCATGCCTGTGGGGGATGCCCAGGGCCTGTGTTGGGAGTGGGGAAGGCACGGTCAGTGAGTGGAAAGCTGGAAGAGGTTACTGACTGGCTGGCTGTTCTCTGTCAGAGGAGCTTGGTGATTGGCTGTTTCCGGTCCCAGGGTCATGAGCTCTGCAGTTTAAGCACCAGGATGCAAGAGCGATAGACTTGCTGGCTGGGATGAGTAAAGGTATGAACACATTCCTTGCAGAGGAAGAAAGGCGGGAGGTTCTAGAATAAAAGCTGAAAGGAGGATCTGAGGTTTAGATGTATTTTCTGAGGCTGGAACCCAATTTTTCCAAATTATAGCCTGGGGTCTTTAAGGTCATGTTATTTTGCAAAATGTTCTTTATATTTTGTAAAATTTAGAATTACATTTTTTTCTTTCTCCCCCTCTCCTTCCACTTACCCATTCAATTTAATTAATAAATTAATTCAAGTATTTAATAAATAGCTTCTATGTGTTAATACTCTGCTAGATACTGGGTTTATGATTTCACTTTTTATATAAAGAATCCTTAATGGCCTCCCCGTGCCCTTTACCAATCCCCAATTAGCTTTTCCTTAGTTATTTTCACCTCAGTGGATGACTCAAGCTTTCACTCTGTTGTTCAGTAAAAAACTGAGACATCACCCCTCACACACCACATCAAATCCATCAGGGAATCATGTTGACACTATCTTGAAATTTATCCCAATCCAACCACTTTTCATCACTTCTCCCATTATCTACACATCACCTGAGCCACGAGTCACTCGCCTAGACAACTGCCATGGTCTCTTAGTTGATCATCTGGTTTCCAGGTTTCCTCCCTTTCAATCTACTTTTCACACAGGAGCCAGTATTATCTTTTAAATTGGTTAATGAGATTGTGTTCTTTAGCTGACCAAAATTCTCCAAGGGCATTCTCTTGCACTTAGAACAAAATCTCAAAGTAATCCCGTATGTCGTCCCATGTTCTCATGTTCTGGTCGATCTCTACTCAAATGCCACCTCCTCCTCAGAGGAGTCTTCTCAGATAATCCTAACTAAAATCACTTTTACTCTAGTCTTTCACTATTTTTTTTTTAAGATTTAAACTTTTTAAATTGCTAAAATATACATAATATAACATTTACTGTTTTAACCATTTTAAGTATACAGTTCAGTGGCATTAAGAACATGCACTTTATTATTCAACCATCACCATCATCCATTTCTAGAACTTTTTTTTCCTCTCAAAATACTCTGTACCCATTAAACAATAACTTTCCATTCCTCTCTCTCTCCAGCTCCTGGAAACCACTATGCTACTTTCCATCTCTATGAATTTGCTCTAAGTACCTCATGTAAGTAGAATCATGCAGTATTTGTCTTTCTGTGACTGGCTTATTTCACTTGGCATAATGTCGTCAAGGTTCATCTATGTTATATAGCATGTGCCAGGATTTTCTTCCTTATTCAGATTGAATAATATTCCATTGTATGTATAGACATTTTGTTTATCCATTCATTTGTTAATGGACTTTGATGGGTTGCTTCTATCTTTAGGCTATTGTGAATAATGCTGTTATAAATTTGAGTGTACATATAATCTATTTGAGACTCTGTTTTCAATTCTTTTGGGTATATACCCAGAAGTGAAACTGGTAGATCATATAGTAATTATATGTCTAATTTTTTTAGGAACTGCTATACTTTTTGCTCATTTTTGTTTTTCATAAAATAGTTTAGTCCTGAAATTGCATTTTTTAAATAAATGAATTAATTACTTTATATCTTTCCCTTTTACTAGAGTGTATGCTCCACAGAGTGCAGGGATCTTGTCTTATTCACTGCTATTTCCCCCAAGTGTAGGACAGTGCTTAGGTCATAGTAAGTGCTCAGTGAGTACTTGTAAAAGAGAAAAAGGAAAGAAAGAAGAAAAGAGAGGAGGGAGATAGGAAAAATAAAAAAATCTTAAGAACTTTATTAAAAATACTTTATCATCTTTCCAGTCTCTTCTACATACAACTGAGTATGGCAACATCTATCATAGCTGCCTCAGGGATGGCTATCTATCTGGTGTTATATGAAGTCAGGAACCTTGCTTAAAAAGTCAGTGTCACTCTGTGTCATTCCACCATGACATTTCCCTATGCCTGCTGTCTTGTTAGATCTTCAACGATTTAGTCCTCCACACTCAGAGGAGATTTCCTTGGGGATAGCCTATACATTTTGGCCAACCATGATCAACATGGGCTAGAATCTAGCACAGAAGAAAAGATAAAAGATGTATGAGGGATAAAACTGTTTACTCCTTCATTCTGCTGTATAACAGACTCAGCAGCTGATAATAAGTTCTGTTACAGAATCTATCCTTGTCCTTGGCTTCTGAGACATGGTTTTCTCGTTATTTAACTGAAGTTAACATTTGAATTGCTATCAAAATAATTGGTTTTATTATATTTAAAAGGAGTTGGTCAAGACAATAAAATACAAGGGAGTTACTCATTAGTCACCATGAGGGTGGAACTCCCAAAGTAGGCCAGGTAAGTTCATGTTGCTATGGTGAACTTTGGCAGCTGTGAAGTGTCAACAATTTCAGGATGAATACAGATCAAGAGATCTTTGAAATATGGACAAAACAACAGTTGGGACAAATATTATTAAAACACTGGATCTTCATGTGTGACCTTTGGAGCTTACTGTTTCTGCATCCCGGTAGCTCCCATGGCTCATTAAAGATTCCGAGGCCAGAAAAACAAAATGACAACGTTCACTATCGTTCATAGTATCATATAATAGATGGGCAAATGGAGGCAGAGTGAGCATGTCTGGTAGCTGAGTCTTCTTTGGAAACATGAAATGAATGATGAATGAGTCATATACAAAGGAGCACTTATTCATTCATTCATTCATTCAAGTTCTTATTCATTTATTCAAGTTCTCCAAGGCCTTGCCCTTGGAGAGTTCACTCTCAAGCAGGACAGAAAGGACACCTAAAATATGATATGACAAATGCTTTATGGAGTTAAAAGTTGTAATAGGAGCCCTGAGGAAAGATGAATACATTCTTTATGGGGACCATGGAATGTAAAAACATACAAATGACATTTAGAAGAGTCACAGAAGAGAAAACATCTGAGCTGGTTCTGAAAAGAAGACAACATACATAAGGTATATGATGTTCAGGGTTACAACTACATTGTCATTTCCTACTGGAGCTAGAGCTGTACCATGGAAATCATTATAGTGCCAAAGATGACACACATTAGGAGTTAGTTTTGTTGCAGAAGACATTCATTTTCTTGTTTAATTCTGACTAATATGCTTTTATAACTCCCATACTCCCTATTCCAAAGAAGATTGGAGATGGTCATTCATTCCCATGGCTCCCTACTGAGTACTCATTTAAAGTACTTTGCAGTCTAGTTCAGGCAATTTCTACTCCTAACAAAACTACAGTGCATGAAATTGTGTAACTACACAAGTTATCTTCACTTGAACAATTAACATAAAACCTTAATGTTTAATTAAACATTAAGAACATAAAAGCTTCTGCTTTGCCTTATTTGGTGGTACATTCCATATTGCTCTGACTGCATGAGGTTGGGTTGTCTTTCAGCATGAAAATATCCAGGGCTCAGGCACCATGATTATCTTAGAGACTGCTTGCTGTCCCAGTTGCCTCAGGCTGCCAGAACAGAATACCATGGACTGGGTGGCTTTAACAATAAAAAATTTACTTCTCACAGTTTGGAGGCTGGAATTCCGAGCAAGGTGTGGGACAATTCAATTTCTGGTGCAAGCTCTCTTCCTGGCTTGTAGGTGGCTGCCTTCTAGCTGTGTCCTCTCATGCCCTTTCTTTGTATTGTGGAGGGAGGGAGGGAGAGAGAGAGGAAGAGAGACGGAAAAGGAGTGAATGAGCTCAGAAGTTCTCTGGTATCTCTTCTTATAAGACACTAATTCCAGCATGAGGACCCCATTTTCATGACCTCATCTAACCAAATTACTTCCCCAGAGCCCCATTTCCAAAGACCATCACATTGGTAATCAAGGTTTAAACATTTGAAATCACTGGGGAAATTTCATATCTGCCTTTTCATATGTAGGACTTGTATTTGTAAGGAAATACAAAATTGAATAAGCCAAATAGCTAAGGAGGTATACTTCTTTAGGATTTCAAAAAAATTTTTTTAAACTAGAGAGGGCCTAAGGGATGAGTGAGTATAGCCCCTCATTAGATAAGTGAGAGAACAGACAGAGATATGGAAAGCAATGTGATTGAATCTATACATCTAAGAGAAAGAGTCAGGCAGTGTTATTTGGAGAGAATTGTGTAGGGACAGAATCAGAACTAGAACCTCCTCCCTCTGACCCCACCACCACCACACTGTGCCCTGGTCTCATAAGGGCTGGTAGAACATACTGTAGCAATTATCAGTATAGAGTAACAAGGAGGAGCCCACAGGAGATGGGGGCCACTGATGAAGTTAAAGTAATGTAGTGCCCCATACACCTTCCCACCTAAATTAGAGCCACTTTTCTTTGAAGAAAATAATTAATTCTAATATTTCCTTGAGAAAATAGCAGAGGAAACAGAATGAAAAAATTGAACACATTAATCTCTAAATTAGAGGTACTTGAGAATTGCTCCAAAACAGAGTGACATTGCCAGATATGGTGTTGCCTGCCTGGACAGTGATAGGCTTACATGACTCAAACAGATCAGTTCAAGGAAGGAAATTTCTTAGACTTGGTTCAAATGAGAGGTCTAGGAGTATGACAACCAACTAAATCTGAAATTCTTGCCTGTAGGTTTACAAATGGCAGTTTTTCCTCAAGTTAGGTCAGCTTTTATGTTTCAAGAATAGCTGACAGATTGTCACTCAGAAGAAAACATTTGTAGTTGGGTAGAAATTACTCATTTGCATGTATATTGTCTTTTATGGAGGAGGCCAATATCATTGTTTACATCTGTCTGACATGTGAAAGAATGTGTCTGGCTTGATCCTTGGTTCCTTGCCATGCTAGGAGGAGGGGTTTGGGGGCTGATGGCTGAGACAGGGAGGTGAGTTCTTCCAGTGCTGAGAGGAGTTACAGGACATTCTAGGCTAGTAACTAGGCATTCTTCACATGTGTTCTAGTCTTCTGGTCCAACTGGGTGTCAGGAATACGGGTTGGCAATATTGGCAGTTGGTGAATGGTAAGTACCTTGAACTGTCACCTTTTCCTGGGTTTCATGAGCAGCGCCCTGGGCCAGTGCCATAGTCCCAGGCAGTAATTACCCATGTGGCTCATCTGTTCTCCCTCTCCCCACCCCCTGCCTCCAACATGTCCTTTCTTGTCCTCGGTTGTCAAGTACCCTAGAAAACATGTGACAATTCTTTGGCAAATTCAGTGAAACTCGATCAAAATGTAGTGAAGGCCTCTCTAGTGGCTGCCAAGTCAGCCCAAGTGTTGCCCGTGGCCTTCATGGTGCTGGCCCCACAGCTGCCGAGGTCTGCATACAAAGTAAGGATTACTTCTCCAATGATTACTCCACACAACCACCCCACGAGCTTCTTAAAAGGCCACCTGGACCCTATCACTCCACTGCCAGGGCTGAGCAGAGGACAGGAAAACTGCACTGGCTTCACTCTGCACTGAGGATAGAACTTTAAGTCCTACCTGAGGTTGAGAAGGCCCTCTGTGATTCAACCCCAGTCTGCCTCTCCAGCCTTGCTCCCTACCAGGTGCTTAAACACAGCAGATTCTTTATTCTATTTCTTCTGTCTAAACAGCTCTCCTCCACTCTGCCCCCCTTACTCCTATTTATCCTTCCAGTGTTAGCCTAGGGCCTTTGCTGATTCTCCTGATAAATCCATTCCCTGACCCCAACCTCTTATGTGCTCAAGTTCTTGTATTTTAACTCCACAGCACTGAAATTGGCATATAACTATGTAACTGCTTATGAGAAGCTTTGTTTAATGCATACCTCCCTCTTTAGACTTTAAGATTCATGTGGAACAGGGATTATAGCAGATATGCTTGCCATATATTACCCCTGCTTGGCCCATGGTAGAAATTCAAATATATATACATATACACACATACTCTCTCTCTCTCTCTCTCTCTACACACACACACACACACACACACACACACACACACACACACACACACACACACAGTGAATGAGCTAAGTGTTTTATTGTTCTATGCAGGGCACTGGGCTAAGCACTTCACATGCATCATCTTATTTAATCATAATAACCATCGTTATCTTGGTTTCACAGATGATGAAACAGGCTCAGAAAAGTTAAATAACTTCCCCAAGATCATGCAACTACTACATGGCATAACTGAAACTGTGTGGCCACAGGCTAACCTATTAACCACTCTACTATACTATACTGGGAATACCAGGGTGGTTTTGAAGTCTGACCCCAGGCTTGTAAGGCAATCAGTCACCAGTTTTTCTCTCTCTCCTAATAAATTCTCCAGTGTGGGCTACTAGAGTGATCTTTGCCTGCTGTTCTTCCCACCCCGACCCCCCTCTTGCCACTCCAGTTATGAGAATTCTAGAGCCTTACCTCCTCTATGACTGTTCTCCAACTTGACAGAGCCCTTCTCCTCTGTGAGGCCACAGTGATTCATACAAACTTTAGTTGTAGCACACATTATACTGAGCCATAATTTCTTGCTTGTCTCCCATCAGGCTGGGAGCCCTAATAATAGGGATTGTGAATTAATTTTTGTGTCTTAATGCCTGGCATAGGAAAGGTGCTCAATAAATATTCATCGTAAAAACATGGATTTTCTACCCTTGGAAAAACAGAAATGTTCTCTGGCTTATATGCTGAGTCATGATAGCAGAAATGAATCCTCCCTTTGCTTTGTCTTTAAGTTCCATAAAAACCACTAGCTAATGTGAAGTTTTGAATGAGTCTATAAACAGAGTTTTGCTAGTTTTGCTTGCTTGTTCCTACTCTGGAGACTGCAGGGATTTCCTCTCTCTCTTCATGATACAGACCAGAGTCACCAACTCTTGAAATATTGACCATCTATCAGTTGGTTCAAACAGGTTGGCCTTACCATCCTTGCACTGAATGAACTAAACTTCAACATTTAAAAGAAAGAAAGACAAAGTAAAAAATAATCTTGAAATGATACATATTTTTTAATATCAAAGCTAGGACTTAGTATTCTTTAGCTTGAGTGAAGCCACTGTTTGGGACCCTCACAGTTACAAAAATTCCCCATGTTGCTTGTGGTTGGGTCTACTAAAGGCACCCAACACTCCAGAAGGTTTTTCTAACATCTGCAAAATCATTACTAATCAGAGTCTGGTCCAACCATATGGTATTTGAATGCTATCATCTGTCTAGGCAGAATGTGTATGCCCCAAAGCCATCAAACTGTGTTCAAGAAGACACTTGCTTGAAGTAGAAAAGCCATATTCTCCTGAGTATTTTGTTTATGGAAATGAGATACAATTGTAGTCCAAAATGAGAAAAAGTGCTCTGTGTTCCAGCCGCCAAATCAGACCTGGTGTATGGCTCAATCTCTCTATCCATGAAATCAAGACTAATGGTATCACCAGGCTCCCTATGGGTGCTGTGAATGTTAATGAGAGAATAACATTTGTGAAGAATGTTGTACTTCCTGGAGGAAAAAATAATACTGTTTTTTTTTTTCTTTTCTCCAGAAGCAACATCTGTCTTTGTCAGTCAAATGCCCCCCAAAATTCATTATCATTAGGTTGTGTAGACTGTGGTGGCCAGCCTCAGGAGGAGGCCATGCTGAGGCAATGATGCCAACAGAAGCCTGAAATTCTGAAGGTACCATATTGGGGTTTCTCAAGGTAGGCAGTGGAGAGAGAGACCACTCAGGGAGGGCAAGGACCTTTTTGGTTGAAGGTGGATGTGGGCGAGTGCAGTGGATAGTGGGGTGGTAGAAGAAGACCTAATGCTGCCTTCAGGTAACAGGGGCTTTTCTAAATAAGGTCAGGTTCTCAGGTTCCCTTCCATGGACTCAGTTCTAATATTCGTGGGGCCCAAGGCAAAAGTACACACAAAGGCCCACATGGAGAATATCTAAATATGGAACTATTATACATTAAGATGTACCCTGTGGCCTGTGCTCCATCCAGGACCCTGCATCTCACTCTCAGGGGACCCCTATAGTGATCTCAGTACTAACAGAATAGGGATCTACTGAGCAGTGCAGGCCAAAGCCGGTGCTGATCCCAGGACAGAGACCAACCTAAACTTGTTGCTCCAGCAGCTTTGGTGGGCAAACTCCTTTTCCCAGGCCTCACTTTTCTGGTAGGAGTTTCAGGAATTTGAAAGCAGGGAGGGAGTGCAGGTAGGTACCTTGGGGGCCTGTGGCAGCCACTCCTCTGGTGACTCAGAGCTGAGGCTGTGAATCTTTTCTCTCTATACTCAATCATGTGCTCGTTGACCACACTCACAGGCCTGGGGCACAGTTCAGGTGCAGTGGGCCTCCTGTTTTTTCAATCAGTTAATGAAATTTCAAAAAAAATTTTTCATGGGATTGTAAATAAAAAAAATCTTTGTTCTTGAGTGTTTGTAAAATGTAGTGGTCTCTACCCTGGTCAAGTGGGGATGTACCCTTCTGCCCACTTTACCTTCTACAGGCCCAAGTCACAATCTAGTCATTTCTCACACCCTATAATCTTTGGAAACTATTAGAATTTAAGAAAGCGCATAATATCAGCCTGTTTTCATTCTGAACCTCTTCCTTGAGAAGATCTTTTTTTAGACTTAGAATTCCCCAAATGGCTGAGGCAGCCCAGCTGTAGTTCACCACTGCCTTCTCAGCCTAGATGCACCTGTCCACTTCTTCCCCCACTTGTCTGCAGTTCAGCTGAGTGCTTTGTCCATGACTCCTTGTTCTACAAAGAGCTATAGATCTTTAGGTGGTCAGTGCCATGGCAACTTGCCTTTGGAAAGACAGTTCTCAGGGGCATATCCAAGGTTGATGCATCCTGGCATTCTTATTGGAGAATGAGTAGGCAATTTGACTAATTTAGTAGGCAATTTGACTAATTACAGGATAATGCCCATAAAATGTAATCAGATAAATGAAGTTTCTTGCTTCATAGTGTCTTAGTTA
Source organism: Macroglossus sobrinus (assembly GCA_004027375.1). Taxonomy (NCBI): domain Eukaryota; kingdom Metazoa; phylum Chordata; class Mammalia; order Chiroptera; family Pteropodidae; genus Macroglossus; species Macroglossus sobrinus. The sequence goes on along the minus strand of PVKZ01002854.1, from coordinate 101,521 downwards.
GCACTTCCCTAATGCTTATTATAAGCTAAATTCTGGATACTTTATAAGTAGTAAGTATTAATATTCACAATCAATCTAGGGTAAGTATTATTATTTCCATTTTAAAAATGAGCAAACTGAGTCAGAAAGAGTTTAAATAATTTACCAAGACATATAACTAGAAAGTAGTATAGCTTGGATTCAAACTCTAGAAGGAAGTCTATCTCAATGACTTGACTTCTTAATCATCTTGCTATATATAGCTATATAGCTGAGATTGATGGGATATAGGATAAGAGACTTCTGAAAAACTATTGTTTCCTTATAAAAAGAATAAATAAGAAAAGGAAATTTTCTTGATGCCTACTCTTTCTCCCTCCTTCCTGTCTTTAATGTAGTTGTGATGTGGTGCAGTGGCAGTCACCTTCTGAAGCCATGGATGAAAGTCAACCCCCTAACGATGACAAAAGTAAAAAAGAGAAAGCTTTCTCATTAGCAATACTGTTGATCTTGCCAAGCAAGGCTTGGAATGCCTGTCCCAGACTTCCTGTTAAGTAAACAGTAAATGTCTTTGGGGATTAAGGCACTGTTGGTCAGGTTTTCCTTTTCTTGCAATATAAATGATAGACCATGTAAAAAGCTTATCACAATGCCTGGCACAAAGTGAGAGCTCAATAAATATTAGGCTATTTTGTCGATTTCTGTCTAACTAAAACCTGGGCCCAAATGCTTTCGCCTCCTTTAATCTGCTAATGATTGTCAAAAGGCAAGTTTTAGGCACCATCACGGGGAGATAGTAGTATCAGCCATGAGTGGTAAGGATGGAGTGCTCCTAACATCTTTAAACAAAGCAATAGGCAGCTGGAACTGTCAGTGTTACCAGAGGGATTCTCTAGGCTGGTGCTTATGACAACAGGGCTGCTTCATACACCCACAGATCGCATCAGAAAAGAAAAAAAAAAGAAACCTAGCTAACTGTGTTTTTCCACCTTATTAAAAAAAAGTTCAGAAACTCCTGTGGCAGTTTTTACCATGAGTCTTTATATGACAGGTGTGAAACTAAATGGCTTCAGTAGGCCGATGAAGCAGAGGAAATAGCATTCAGCAACAATCAGGGACCTGGACCTTGTCATTATTAGACAAGCTAGCCTGCCTTTATCACTGTTATGAGGTATAAGCAAGAACATACTCACTAGAATGGCATCCTACTATTATTCAAAACTTTTAAGCTTCATTTAGCAGTTTACATTTTAAAAATCTATGAGACTTTCTTTGTTTCAGTCTAATTCTACCAATACATATTGAGTGCTTGCTATGACCAAGGCACCCAGGTATCTAAGTGATATGAAGAAAGGCACTCTGGAAGAGAGAAATTTGTTTTATATTTCATATAGCCTTTTGTGTAGGCTTTTAGCCTAACAGCTGCAATTCAGTTTTATTTTTCTCTCATGTATGTCAATGCTTAATGCCTTCTGCATCTGACCTTTCTGAATAATAATAACATCTGATATTGGCACAGTCATGTTTCCTCCTCTAACACCTTTTCTCCACACAGAAAATCTGTTTTGTCAAGTATGCTGAAAGGCTGGTGATGTGGTCTGAATGTTTGTGTTCCTCCGCCTCTGCCCCACTCCTGCCCCCAGTTCATATCTTGAAATCCTAAACCCCATTACGATGGCATTTGGAGAGGTGATTATGTTATGAGAGTGGAGCCCATGTGAAAGGGAATAGTGCTTTTATAAAAGAGACCCCATGGAGCTCCCTAGCCCCTTCTTCCATGTAAGGACACAGAGAGAAGGTACTGGCTATGAATCAGGAAGAAGACTTTCAACAGAATGCAGCCATGCTGATACTTAGATCTTGGTCTTCCCAGCCTCCAGAACTGTGAGAAATAAATTTCTGTTGTTTAAAAGTCACCTAGTCCATGGAATTTTGTTACAGCATTATTAAGTCAGAAGGGGATAAACAAGAAGGTGAAGGGGTCGGGAGGCTATTGTGTAACACACTATAAGGTATTAATTAATTATGATTTCTGCCCTTTAGCTCTCTTTCTGCCTTTTAAACTGCCTCCTAAACTATAGGTTTAAAAAAATTACACAGTTCCTAGCATCTAAAGATCTCTATCCTCTATAGACGTCTAAATAAGAATGAGTCTTGTTACATACTTGAGCGTCCTAGCCTGGCAGTGCTGAGGCAGAATTTGGAACCCTGATGTCTCTCTGAATTTGTGGGAGTCGTGGCTGTAGTTTCTTGAACAAGCATCTTCTTTCCTTTGAGACCCAGTTTCCCTGATTATTAACCCTTTTCCATATAAGAGACCCTCAATGCTATGCTTTGTACCTCTGCTGAAGAAGGTTCTTTACAGAACCAGGGCTGAGTGGAGGATGGGGCCTATGAATGAAACCACACCACATAACAAGACCCAGCTCATCACCAGAGACTCTAGGAGAGGACTTTGTGTTATATTCTTGTTGAATGTGGTCCAAGTCCTGATACATCATCAAAGATAGATGGAACATCCTAGGGATGCAGAGAACCATGTACCCATTCTTTCCTTGAATAAAGAGAAGGGGCCTTGAAAATGGGAACTAAGTCATTATGTGTGCAAGCTTGTAGTTCACATAAAGATGTGAAGAGCATGAGCTAAGGGGAGACAAATCTTGTTTCCAGTTCATGTGTTATTAAACTATTAATTTTACAGGATTGAATCTCCTCTGCAGAAATGTTCCTCAGAATGAACTAAATCAGTTGAAATCAATATGACCAACCATGCTTTAATGTAAAAGATATTGTGGGTAATGAATTTTAATCAGATAGATGATGAAGGACACTGGCTGTTTAAAGAAATTCCATGGTGAATCCTTATTTAATGTGATTATTTACCTCCTAATTTGTCACCTGTGTAAGAAGCATTCTGATTTTTAATTTGCCTAAATATCCAGACTCTCTTATGCTCTTGTTCCCTAACACATTCACTACTCCAGAAAGAAGCCACTTGCTCTCCTTACTCACAAAGTTTGCACCACTGCTTAAAATAATGTAAATCACGACTTGGTCTTCTGGGTTTCATTTGTTAACCAACCTCCAACGGCTGCTACCTTCTCAGCATCTCTTAAATGCCTGTAGCATGGCTACCTTGGCTAAGAAAAGTGTCAGCAACACCAGCTGGGGAGGTGCCACTGGCACTATTATTGGAGTACAGCATATTCTGATAAAAATCTTCGGGATTCATTAAAATGCTGCTCCACAGCCACGGCTGGCAGATGCTATTAAACACATCAATCTGGAAAGACAGAATCTGGCAACATGAGCTTATTTGGGTGAATTACGGAAGCTGTATAAAAATTGGCTCTGCTGGTAGCTCAACTTGAAGAATAATTTTGCTTTTGGTTTATTTATTTAGAATAACTTTATAAGTGTTGCTGCTTAGAAAGAAATTATTCAAAAAAGTAACTCTGCCCATTCTATACCTTATGAATCACTTCTTTAATATAGTCCATGTTCTATCTGGCAACATTTGGCTTATACAGTGACACTCTAAATACACACATGCTTAATTTGAGGCAAAGGCAGTTGTACCTGATGATTTTATTTTAAAATCATGATTTTGAGGTTAAAATATCAAGACTTGCATCCTCTTTGTGTTCCAGTCCTCTATTTCCAAGTGCATTTTGGGCTTTGCACTCAAAGTCAATAAGTCTAACAACAGGTTTATCATTCCCCATCAAGCCAGCTCCTCTGATCTTCCCTTGTTTCTGTCATTAAACTTCCCCTTATCCAAGTTCTTTTTATTTTATTTTTTAAATGTGAAAGAATAAAATTAGACCACTATCCTATACTATACAAGTAAACTCAAAATGGTTTAAATTTTTGGATATAATACCTGAAACCATGGAATTCCTGGGAGAAAACATAGTTGGTAAGCCCCTTGATGTTGGTCTTAGCAATATTTTTGTGGCTCTGATTTCAAGTGCAAGAGAAACCATCATTAAAACAAAAAGGCAACCTACTGAATGGGAGAAGGTATTTGCTAATTGTACATTCGATAAGGGATTAATATCCAAAATATATAAAGAATTCATACAATCCACAACAATAAAACAACAACCTAATTAAAAAATGGGCAGAGGATCTGAAGACATTTTTCCAAAGAAGACATAGAGATGGACAACAGGCACATGAAAAATTGTTCAACATCATCAATTACAAGAGATTTTCAAATCAAAATGGCAATGAGACATCACCTCATACCTATTTAATGGCTATTATCAAAACGACAAGAAATAATAAGTGTTGGAGAGGATGTAGAAAAGAGGGGATGCTTATACACTGTTGGTGGGACTACAAATTGGTGCAGCCACTATGGAAAACAGTATGGAGATTCCTCAAAAAATTAAAAATAGAACTAACATATGATCTAACTATTCCACTGCTGGGTATTTATTCAAGAAATATGAAAACACTAATTCAAAAAGACATGTTCATTAAAGCATTATTTACAATATCCAAGATATGAAAACAACCTAAGTGTCCACTTATGGATGAATGGATAAAGAAGATGTAGTGTATACTATATATAATGGAATACTATTCAGCCATCAAAAAGAATAAAGTTTTGCCACTTGCAACAAAGTGGATGGAACTTGAGGGCATTATGCTAAATGAAATAAATCAGATAGAGAAAAACAAATACTGTATAATTGACTCACATGTGGAATTTAAAAAGAAAAAACAAACAAAACCCTCCAAAACAAACAGATCATAGGTACAGAGAATATACTAGTGGTTACCAAAGGAGAAGGGAGTAGGGCATGGGAAAAAAGAGGGAAAGAGGTCAATCATATGGTGATGAATTGTAACTAGACTTTGGGGGGTGATCACTTTGTTTTATATATAGACATTGAATTACAATGTTGTACACCTGAAACTTATATAATAATAAAAAATTGTATATATTTAAGATGTACAACATAATGATTTTATATACATATATGGTGAAATGATTACTACCATCAAACTAACATATCTCCCATATTTATCATTGTTTTTATGATAAGAGCTCCCGAAATCTACTCTCTTAGCAAACTTTCAGCATACAATATGGCATTATTAGGTATACACATCATGCTGTATGTTAGATCTCTAGAACTTATTCATCCTACATAAGGGCAATTATGTACCCTTTGACTAACATCTCCCCCATTTCTTCCACTTCTCCACCCCTGGTAACCACTGTTCTATGCTCTGCTTTTATGTATTTGACTTTTTTAGATACAACATATTAATGAGATCATGTAGGTCCCCCCCCCACTCCATATTTGGCTTATTTCACTTAGCACAATGTCTTCCAGATTCATCCATGTTGTTACAAATGGCAGAATTCCTTTTTTTAAAGGCTGAATAATATTTATATACATTTATTATAATTTTTTTTAGCAATTCATCCAAAGTTACACAGTTCACAAGAAGCAAAGCTGGGATTTGGGCCCAGATATGTCTAACTATTTCAGCAAAACTACAGGTCATTTTGTAAGGAGGCTCTTATTTCTGTAGATATGGAGGCTACCAAAGGAAGCACTTTGTACTGTGGTGAAATATTAAGCTACACATGAACACACACAGACATAGACACACACAGATGCACACACACATACTCTTCTAAATGATGCATCAGAAAGAAAGAACTTTTGCTTGTCCTGTCAGATACAGAAATTCTTCATAGAGCTAGCTAGAAGGAAATGGGTGGGTCATTCATCCATAGGACTGATGCCCACATGTCCTTTGGCAGAAACTATCTGACAGCCGGACTACTGATCACCTCCTCCCTAGCTCAGAGGCTGCTTTTAGCATGACAGATTTACATCTCACCCTAAAAGCACTTTATCAACTGTTATTCAGGTCTCTGTGGACTGAAGCAGAATCACTTTGGCTTGGTATGGTAATGGGGCTGTAACTGCAATCACAAGTTTTTATACAGAATCTACCTTTTACTAAGTTCTTATCAAATAATGATATATAGAAAAGCCAAAATTGTTCCTTGCAAGATCAGAAATAGCATTTCTCTTTGCTGTGTAATTGAATCAAGAGCATTTCAGCTTTGGCTTCTCTCTCTGCAATCTATCCTTTCATTTACTAAGCCAAGTAACTGCAGAATACAAAGGATATAAGAAAACTTTCTGAAAGGAACTCTCATACACTGCTGGTGAGAATGTAGATTGGTACACTGCCATGAAAAATGGAGGTTCCTCAAAAAATTAAAGGTAGAATTACCATATGACCCAGCAATCTCTCTTCTGGGTATCTACCTCCAAATTTTGAAAATATTTATTCATAAAGATATATGTACCCCTATGTTCACTGTAGCATTATTAATGATGGCTAAGACATGAAAGCAACTGAAGTGTCTTTCAATAGATGATTGGATAAAGAAGATGCAACTCAGCTATAAGATAAAATACTGCCATTTGCAATGACATGGATGGACCTTGAAAATAATATGATAAGAAAAATAAGTCACACAGAACAAGTCAAGAACCATATGATTTCAATCATATGTAGGATATAAAATTGAAAGCAACACAAGAACAAGACAAGCAAACAGACACTAATAGACACAATGATATGATGGTTACTAGAAGGAAAGGGGGTGGGAGGAGGTAGAAAAGGGAAAAGGGGTTAATTATATGGTGACTGAGGAGATTTGACTTTGGGTGGTGAACATACAATGCAATATACAGATGATGTATTATAGAATTGTACACTTGAAACTTATATAATTTTATTAACCATTGTCACTACAATAAATTTAATAAAAAAGAAAATTTTCTGAACCATACAGAAAAAATTAATTCTCCTTTTTATGTATGAACATACACACAACAATATGTAATAATTTTGGCAATAATTATTATTTTGGGTAATAAAAATAATTAATGGCAATTAATTTAATTATCTGATAAATCTTTTGATTTGTTTCACTGTTTTAAAGCCACAATCAGTGTAGGAAAACACTACCAGGAGAAAAGAAGAAAGCAAAATTTTCTTAAAATATAGTGGTAAACTCTCTGGGAATTAGCATGTCTGAATCTCCAAACTCACAAATGATTCCTGATTCCATCATTCCAGCTGTATGTAGGGCATTTATTCTCAGAAAACATTGTATTACCATGTTCATTAGGTCCTGATCTAAACAGAGCAATTCCAAAACAATTCTCCTAAATGCTCCCTTGATGCTGCCAATGGCACTAGTTGGGTTTAATGTAGTAAAAGAAAGTTTGATTTCTTTCTCACTTTTGTTTTATATATTCTGTCAAACTCAATCCTTTTTTATCCTTCAATTAAAAAAATTATTTAGATCCCACTATGTACTAGGTACCATACTAAATATTGGGTATAAAAGAATAAATAAGGCCACTGCCCTCATAGAGCTTAATATTCAATTGAGTGAGCCAATAACTAAACATGAGGTTAGAGTACTGTATAATTAGTGATGGTACAGGGTATTGTTTAAGCACATCAGCGGGGCCTAATGCATGTATGGGTCAGTGTATTCTAGTAGACTTTTTGAGAGAAAGGGGGAATAGAATTTTAAACTGAAAAAGCATCATGTACAAAATTCCAGAAATAAAAGAACATGAAATCTTATGTATGGAACCTAGAATGCAAAATGATCCAGGGCCAGACCATGTAGGGCCTTCTAAGACCTGTGTGAGCTTTGGACTTTATCCTAATGATTTTGAACAGAGGGGTCATGTGATCAGTGTTAGGTATTTGGAAGATAACTCTGGTAAGGGTAGAAACCTGACTGGAGGCTAGCAAGTCTGGAGCCAGGGAAAGCTGCTCCAGGCTGTTTCAGAGAAGAGAAGCCACCGTCCTGGGCTAAGGTAGTGGCCACGGAGATAGAGAGAAGTGAATGCATTCAGGACCCTGCTTGAGCTGGGCTCTTTTAATGTCATCTTCAGTACCTATCCTGGGCGTGCACAGTGAATACTTGAGGGTCTACAGCACATACACTGAACTCTGGAGACTGATTGTGCTGTTAAAACCCTGAGTTTGCTACTCATTATCTCCGTGACCATGGATAATTGATTTAATCTTTTGGAGCCTCAATTTTCTGAGATGTAAAATAGGGGTAATAATAGTATACATCCCATAGTAAATACATAGTAAATGCATAGCCAATACAGGTAAGCAGGTAGAACAGTACCGAGCACATGAGAAGATCTTGACAAATATTATTATTATTTAATGTGTTTGGTATTATATTGTTATTTTCTTTATTAACGGTCTCATCAGCCTTCCCATGATGGAATCTTAAATAGCTTTCCTACCTTATTCTTTCTTTGCTTAATTCTACCCTGCTCCTGACTTCTATATTAATCTTCAAGACATCTTTCTTCAAGATGTATCACTCAACTTTTCCAGCTCTCATAAGCCTCCAAATTAAGTCCAAAATTCGTAATCTAACAATATGAACCTTTCCTCAACCTTGTCTTATTTACTCTTTTTTAAGCTTTTTTCCTATTATAGTTATGCCCCCAGGGAATGCCCTTTTGGTTTATAAGAATTTAAATTTGCAAGGAATTTCATGTAATATCTGCTTTGGCTTCTAATGATGCATTTATTCACATTTATGAGAACTATTTTGGATAGTCTGTACCTCTCAAGTAGCTAAGTGCCAGGAAGAGCCCCTGTAAGGTCATTTCCCAGTGGTGAAGTATTCCCAGTATTTTTGGTTTACAAGTCTGTAGTAGTGACAATCTTATGCACTATTTACTTTGCTTTTATTGATTTATTTTGTCTTTTGTGAGTTAAAAAAAGGAAAGGACAGTAACAGTTTAAATATATCTTATGCAATAGCCATAAATGAGCTGAACAAAGGCATTCATATTAATTAATGAAGAGAAATTGCCTTGGCGGTCATGCTGTGACAATTAATGTCATTTACTGATGCGAGAGTGTCCACTGGAAGGAGATTTGGTGTTTTAATATAAGTGGCTTAATTTCAGCACTCAAGAAGCATCATCTCTCGAAATTAATAGTAGTTATGTTTTAAATTTATAGGAATTTCCCTTATTAAGGTTTTCAGGAGGAAATTACTCTTGAAAGATTGAGGAAGACTGTTTACTTCCAAAAGCATTTTCTGCTCAATGTTGGGCATTGGCTTATTCTTCCCCTCCACACTGTGTACTAATTCCTGCTTCTTGGTCTTGCTGGTAATCTGCTCTCCACCTTAACTTTCTCCCTACTTTTCTTTTACCATATTACCAAAGCCATTTTACCGAAGACTCTATTACTAGGACCCTGTCCTCTGTGAAGTCTTTTATAATAATTATAATTCACATTGGCATTTCCCTTCTTTAAACTTCTATTGCCTGTTCCTTATTTTTTATTGATATCTTTTTTGACTATATAAATAAGGAATAGTTAATGTACAAAAACAGCACATATTTAAAGTATATACAACTGATGAAATTTGACCTATGTCTACTACTATGAAACTGTCGCCACAATTTAGAGAACGTACATATCTATCACCCCCAAAAGTTTCCTTGTGCCCCTTTGTAATTCTACCTTTATTTTTTACAACCAGTCATGTTCACAGACAACTGTTGATCTGCTTTTAGTCACCAAAAATTATAAATTGTCATACATTTCACTTCACTTCTACCTGCTTATATGCATTATGTTATGCCTTAAGCACTCAATTATATTATAAAGATATGTAAAAAATAAGGGACAAAGTATTTTATAGTTATCCCATTAAATGTATTCCATTTCCTTTCCCCAATATATCAGTTACATATGGCTGCAGAATAAATTACTCCAAAACTGAAACAGCTTAAAATAGCATGTACTATTTCACAGTTTTTGTGGGTCAAGAATTAGGGTGCAGCCTAGCTGCAGATCTCCACAAAGGTGCAAACAGTGTGTCCAAAGTTTCAGTCAGTTCAAGGCTTAACTAGGGAAGGATCTACCTTTAAGTTCATTCACATGGTGGTTTGCATGATTCAAGTCCTAGTGAGCTTTTGCACTGAAGACTTCAGTTTCTTCACAGCTGTTAGCTAGAGGCCACCCTCAACTCTTTGTCACATGGGCTCCTCTATAGTGCAGCACACAACATGGTAGATTGCTTCATCTGAATGAGCAAGCAAGATGAAACAGAGAGAGAGAAAGCAAGATGAAAGCCAAAGTCTCTTATATCCTAATCTTGAAAGTGACATCCCAGCACTTCTGCTGTATTCCATTCATTAGAAGCAAGTCTCCTGATTCATCTCACACTCAGGAAAGTGGGTTACACCAGGAAATGGGAATCATTAGCAGACATTTTAGAAGCTTACTACTGCATGCCATCTTTTTTTGGGAGTACATATATTACAAAGCACACAACACACAGGTATCACTTTTGTTTTAGAAAGACAATTCCTGGAGCTCTTTATTCCTTTGTTTAAATCCTGATTTTTATCTGGCATCATTGTCCTTCTGCTTGAAGGGTTTCCTTTGACATTTCTTATGTTGTTTCTTGGCTGACAGAGCATTCTCTTAGCTTTCGTGTGTCTGAAGAAATCTTTACTTTGTTTTTGAAAGTTATTTTTGCTGGGTAAAGAATTCTAGATTGACAGTATTTTAGACTGTCAACCTGGATTTTCAGTACTTTAATGCTGTTGCTTCACTTTTTTCTGAACTGTGTTGTTTCCAATGAGAAATCTACTGCAATTTTTACCTTTGTCCTCTATTGTCATTTTTTTTTTCTGGATGGTTTGAAGACTGTATTTTTCATCAAACAATTTGATTACAATGTGGTTTGATGTAGTTTTTTTTTTTTACTCTCTAGTAATAACAAAATTAAAAAAATTAAATTTATTTATTTTTATTAGTTTCAAGTATAAAGTACATTGATTAGACATCTATATAATTTGTAAACGATCCCCCCAATTGTTCCCTCTCTCTCCTGACCTTTCACATAGCCAACATATTAATGCTAACTGCATTCCCTATGCTGTGCTCTCAATCCCCATGACCATCCATCAGCTACTAATTTGTACTTCTTCAACATTTCACCTCTGTCCATCACCAAATTGTCCACCATATTTATGAATCTGTTTTTGATTAGTTTGTTCCTTTTATTCTTTAGATTCTGCATATAAGTGAAATCATGTAGTGTTTATCTTTCTCTGTCTGACTTAAATGCCTTCTAGTTGATGAAAGCAATATCTTTTTCCATCCCCTTTCTTTTAGTCTCTGTGTGTTTTTTAATCTGAAGTCTCTTGTAAGCAGCATATGTAGGAGTCTTGTTTTCTTATTCTTTCAGCCACTCTATCCTTTGGTTGGAACACTTAATTCTTTTCCATTTAAGGTACTTATTGATAGGAATGTAGTTGTTACCATTCTTTATTCTTGTTTTTGATACATGTTTTTAATTCTTAAAGAAGTCCCTCCAACATTTCCTGTAATACTGGCTTGGTGGTAATAAATTCCTTTAGCTTATTTTTGTCTGGGAAGCTCTTTATCTGTCCTTCAACTCTAAATGATAGCTTTGCTGGATAAAGTATTCTTGGTTGTAGATCCTGAGTCTTCATCATGTTGAATATTTTGTGCCAAGCCCTTTTGTCCTGCATAGTTTCTTTTGAGAAATCAGCTGCCAGTTTTATGGGTGCTCCCTCATAGGTAACTATCTGTTTGTCTCTTGCTGCTTTTAAGATTCTCTCTTTGTATTTAACCTTTGGCATTCTAATTATGATGTGTCTTGGTGTGGGCCTCTTTGGATTCCTGGTTTTTAGGATTCTCTCAGCTTCCTGGGGTTTTATGTTCATTTCCTTCATCATGTTAGGAAAATTTTCCATTATAATTTCTTCAAACATCTGTTCAACATCTTGATTTTCTTCAGCTATGCTGATCAGATGGATATATGGACTCTTAATAGTGTTCTATATGCTCCTTAAATTGTTTTTATAGTTTTGGCATCTTATCTCTTGCCATTCTGATTGAGTGTCTTTAGCTTTCCTGTCCTCTAGATAGGGCATTTGATTCTTTTCTTTATTCACTTTGTTTATTCTTTCATTTATTTCATTTACTATAATTCTCATCTCAGATAATGTGTTCTTCATTTCAGACTGGTTCTTTTTTATAATTTCCATTTTCATTTTATTATTTTTTTAAATCTCTTTGTTGAAGTTCTCACTGAATTTATCTACACTTCCCATAAGTTCTTTGAGTATCTTTATAACAAGTGTTTTGAACTCTGCATCTGTTAGATTACTTGACTCCATTATATTTGGATCTCTGTTCTGTTCTCTCATATGGTTTCTGCTTCCTTATCTTCCAATTTTGGCTGCCTTTTCTTATCTATTTCTATATACTGAGCAAATCTCCTAAGTCTCCTGGTCTTTAAATTTGTGTGGATTTGTAAAATAGGTGTCCAGTGGCACAATCCTGAGAGGGGCTCAGCTGCAGGCCAAATTTAGCCCAAACCTCTACCCCTCCAGGGCCAACTGATAAGATTCAGCAAGCAAACCACAGATGCTGTGCTTATAGTTGCCTCAAAATGCCACACTAGAAACTGAGGCCAGCTTTCTCCAGTGAGAGTCTAGGTGCTGCTCAGCAAGGAGCACCTGACTCACTAAGGATATACCTGGATGTGACTTGAGTGGAGCTGAGAGCTGGGGGAGGCAAGTTTTCAGGGAATCCTCTGACTGGAACTACCTCTGTTATCCAGTTTGATGATGTCAGAGCTATGGTGGCTCTGTGTCCACACACTGGGAGGTGAGAGGGCTCAAAAGGGAACTATGGATACTGCTGACACTTATGTTCAGAGTGAGTATCACCTCCATCCTCACTCCAACAATGTTTCCCTGTAAGTTCCTTGTGCCCCCTACATGCAGCCTAATTGGCACTGGCACTCAGAGTGAGCAGGTTTGTCACCATAAAAATCCACTCAGAGACCCAGCCCCTTTAAGAGGCATTGTCACTGCCACTGCTGAAGCCTCAGTCTCACTCAGCCACTGGAGACTGGGCAACTGGGTGTCCTCGCCCTGTTCTACCTTCTGTCGTTGCAGGGCAATTTCTTGGATTTATCCCTGGTTGTATGTCTTGTTTATCAAGATTCCAGGCGAATTTTTCTTGCTGCTTGCTCATCATTTCCATCACAACTTTGATTTGATTGTCTTAATTTTTCCTTTCTCTTGATGTACTTTTTTAAATGTTTATTTTGTTTGGGGTTTTTTGAACTTCTTGGATTTCTAAGTTTATAATTTTTATCAAGTTTGGGAAAATGTCAGTCATTAGGCCTTCAAATATTTTCTTTCTGTACTCCCATTTCCATTGAGGACATGTATACTAGGCCTCTTAAAATTGTCCCCCAACTCACTGCAGCTTTGTTCATTTATTTTTTAAGTCTTTTTTCTTACTGTCCTATTTTGGAAAATTCCTATTGCTGTGTCTTTAGATTTACTAATTTTTTATATACCATGTCAGATTCTGTAGTCCCATTTTTTATAGTAGACATTGTAATTTTCTTCTCTATAGGTTTGATCAGACTTTTAAAAAAAATCTCCCACATCCCTCCTTCAAATGTTCATTTTTCCTCTATCTTCTTGAACTTACAGAGTACATTGATTATAATTGTTTTAATGTTTTTTCCTATTAATTCTATCATATGTATCCTTTCTAGGTCTGACCTATTTATTACTTTTTTTCTCTATTACAAGTTGTATTTTATTTTTCTGTATATGTCTGATAATTTTTGATTAAGTAATAGACATTGTGTCTTTTTTGTTGTTAGGTGTTAATTTTCTTCCTATTATTTTAACTGTTTTTGAACTTTGTTCTGGAACATGGTTAAGATACTTAGAAACATTTTGATCCTTTCACAGTTTGCATTTAAGCTTTGTTAGGTAAACCACAGCAGCCTTTAGGCTAGTATTAATTTGTTCCTTATACTTAGGTAATATCTTTCTGAGTACTCAACCTGGTGCCCCATGCATTATCAGGTTTCTTTCCTCTGGCTGCTGGGAACATGAATTATTTCCACTCTTGAATAAAGGTCAGCAATTTTTCTGTCAAATCCTTCCTGATAATTTTTCCTCAACTTCAGGAAGCTTCCACACAAAGATATTCTAAACAGTACTCAACTTAGGACTTGAAAGGAGCCCTCTTCAGGATCTGGATCTCTTTCTCTCTCTCACTGTGTGTGTGTGTGTGTGTGTGTGTGTGTGTGTGCATGTGCGTGTGTGTGTGTGTGTGTGTGTGTGTGTGTGTGTGTGTGTCTGTCTGTCTCTCGTACACTGCCTTGGGAATTTTAGCTTGTTTGTCTTCTCCTAAAATTCTCGACTCTGCTTCCTTGACTAAGAGAGCCTGCCTGGCTCTGCCTAAGTACTGTTTCTCTGCACCCCAGCCTGAAATCCCTGTCTAGGTATCAAGCTTAGGCCCATGAAAAAGTGCTCCCAGAGGGCAGAGCCCATATTATCTGACTCTTTTTGCCTTTAATACAGTGCTGTGCACAAGCTAAAAAGTACATATTTCTCTTTACATGGTCTCTTGGGGCTAGAAATAAAGTGTCTTCCTTCTGCTTCCATAATAGTTCATCCTTTTGGTCCTTTCCTTATTTCCATTCTTTAGTTCCTCTTCCCACTCTATAAATATAAAAGATCCCCTTCACAATATTACCCAATCTGATGGCTTTAGTCAAATACTTAGTGGCAACTTGACAACACCAGTGGGTCTCAAACTGGAATTTATGTGCCAAATGTTTTAAAGGTGAACAGAGGTGAAAAACCACCATCTGGACAAATTAGTTTGATTATTTTAATTACTCTGCTTGGTTGACATTCATTATTTTGGATATCACTCCACTTTCTGATCCTAAGCTCCCTCTCTCTGCTGTAATTTTTTAATGTCTTCACAACTCAGCTGGTAGCAACTTGTGACTATTTAAGACTTTCTCTGAATAGTCCTAAGTTCCCATCTCTTGGATCAGAGACAGAGACTGAAGTCTATTTGCTGTTCCTGGTATTGTTCCTGCATATATAAATTTCATCTCTGGCTGGATCTGTGCTATGCTGAGGACAGAGGTATTCTGGACAAGCTCACTAATCCCTATTTATACTGTGGTTATAAAATTCTTCCTCCTTCAAACTAGAAAAACTGGTTTTGTAGATGAAGATATCAATAAAATTACTACCTCATAGCTGAAAGTCATTTCCTTCAGGACCAATGGCTGTGGCTCTCAGGCTTTGCTTGCTTGAATTAAAAACTCTGTCAATGGATGTGCTATGCATTTCCATGCAGATATTCTGCTCTCATCCCCAGCTTACTATATCTGAAATTCACCTTCTCATCTTCTCTGCCAATCTGATCCTTCCTCCATAGTCCCTGTTTTCATTCATAGTGGCTTCAATCTCCTCATAAAATAAGCTTGAACCTCAGGAGTCATTTTCAACCCCTTGGCTTCTTACTATTTCAGTTGATCTGTTTTCTCATCCCAAGAGTTTTGCATTTATGATATCTACTATGTGTTAATGGATTTTGACCCTCCAATGTTTCTCTTATTCATTTTTTTCTTTACATTCCCTTTATCACTTCCTTGCTGCAAAGCCTCATTCCTGATTCCTATGCCTCTAGCGTCACCGATCCATCCCACACAGTGTTTCCAGATAAAGCTCCCTCAAAGATGGCCTGCTTGTTTGAATTTCCTCTTCCAAAGTTTCAATAGCTCCCCATGGTCTACAAAACTAAGTCCAAGCCAATCCTCCAACACTGAAGGTCCTTTCTTTAATGATTTTGGCTTCTACTACTCTTGTAATCTTAGCTATCATACCTCATCTCACGTGTCATCTCCAGCCAAACTGAACTTCTAGTTTCTCTCAGAATTCTCTCAGGCCTATTTACTCCTGTTTACAGCTATGAATCTGACCTTTAAGGTCCAGCACACATGTCAACTCCTTCACGTCATGTTCTCAAAGTTTTCAGCCAGAAGTAATGGCCATGTACTTAATGCTTAGAATAGTGCCTGGCAGACAAGAAGTATTTATTTAATGAATGAATAACTCTTTCTTTTTTATACTTTCATAACATTTTGGTAGTTGTTCAATAGCACTTTTTATCATCCTGCCTTGATGTACCAATTATTTAATTCATTCAACAAGAGGTGACTGACCACCTATGATGTACAAAGGTTCCATGCTATGGGGTTAACTGGATAATGGTCATCTCTCCTATGGTGGTGTGAACATGTCCAGTTTATATATGGGCATCTCTCTCATGCCAGCATGAATGTGTCCACTGCACACATGGCCATTTCTTCCCACATTGAGGTTTCTAAAGGGACAGACCATGTCTTACTCCTGACTTCATTCATGGAACCTGGCACAGAGCCTCGCATGACACACAGTAAATACCGA
This sequence comes from Macroglossus sobrinus, assembly GCA_004027375.1. NCBI lineage: Eukaryota > Metazoa > Chordata > Mammalia > Chiroptera > Pteropodidae > Macroglossus > Macroglossus sobrinus. The sequence goes on along the minus strand of PVKZ01002854.1, from coordinate 85,145 downwards.
TTTGAATGGAAATGGGTTATTTTCTGAATTAATGAAATAAACACAGCCCAGACATGAGTCAGGATTCTGATGATCTGTTTATGGCTCAAATAATTGAAAGGACAAAGATTATTTAATATCCCTGAAGGAAGTAGGTGCTGACTGCTGTATATTTTATTTTAATCCCTTTCAAAACAGAACACAACTCTGTTCTTATTGATCAACCCTTAAAAAACATCAAAAACAATATAAAAATCTGTCAAGTTTAGTTTCTTCAAAAGGTAATCAAGTTAACTGAGCGACAAACATAAAACTCTACAATTTTATCTTCCGATATTGACATAACTTGGCTTTGAATCTTTAATGTAGAAAATAAATATTTGGTATAACTATTACTTCAAATTTAAAAGAAGTCTTAAAAAATAATTTTACTTCATGATCTTCTTATATACTATTTACCATAGGGCTTGATTTACACATATCTTTCCTTAATATAATTTTCTGTTTGTAGATAGTACTACTTGAAAACTTACTATCTCTCATTTATAACTATGAATATTTATAGTAATACAAAAATGTTATAAAAATTTTGTCTTGCTTCTTTTCTAAGAACTAACAAAAGAATGGGCCGCTGTAGTCACACCCAAACACTGTGGTCCCATTGTCCAACCACAGTTGACTGGACTGGCAGTAGACACTTGACCCATTGACCCAAACTGGCCCAATCAGATCCCCTTCCTCCAGGAAGTTGTATTTGGGACTAAGACATCAGGGAGTCTGTCATAATTAATGTTTATATTGTGAGGATATCTCCCATGTGCCTAAAGAAGAAGGGGAAGCCAATCTGTAGAAGAAAAAGAATGAAACAAACATGAAAGAGAAACACAAATAATACTGAGCATTTAGTAAGTATAAGGTACTATTTCATTTAATTCTAGAATCAACTAAACTTAAGTGTTTATCAAGAGGCCAAAGGCTAAGAGAGATTAATGACAGCGGCAAAGAAGAAACGTGAATCTGACTCCTGAGCCCCGCTTGCTCATGTGACATTACACTGGCTGGGAGCAGCAGAGCAGAATGAGGAACTTCGTGATGTTAGAGAGCAGACCATTGGCTTGCTTATTGAGAGACTTCCTGGTCTTGCCAGAAGCTTGTCTGGACTTTCTGCTTTTAGATATTATAAGGAAGATCAATTTATTTGATTCAATAGTCTCCCTTTGCTAAGTCACATATAACAGCCATGCCCCCTTCATTTACACCCTCTGTGTCAGACCTAGTGCTGTCATCCAAGTTCATGTGCATATGCTCACATTCCCACTTCCACAACCTCCTCTGCTCTTTGTGCTAGTTCTTACATATAGGCACAAATGCATAGCATGTCTTTGCACTTGCTTCTACACTGTAAATACAAACCAGTTACTTAAGTATTTGTGGAGCTATAGGGAAAATAATGCAAAAGGTTTTGAAAAAGATATCTTCATTTCATTGACAGCCTGGTTAAATTATGAGGAAATATTTTATTGTGAGCTGCTCTTTGTAATATCTGCAATTAAGGCTTTTATACAATTAGGCAGCTCGAACATTAGCCAGAGAAGGGTAATTAAGTCTGTGTTTTGCCTTTCATACTGCAAAGGGAAACTTTCAAAACAACTGGGGAAGGTAAAACCTAGCTAAATTCATATTTTTTTATTGGGAAAATTTTTGGCAAACTTTTGCTGGCATCTAAACGTATGTAAATCTTTAAATGGATTATGCAGGCAGGCCTATGCATTGTAAAATGCCATCTCTTAATATTATTATTAAAGGAAGAAGGCAAAACAATAAATTATTTTATCAGTATATAATTTAAGTCTAGTTTTTGTGGTTCTAGGCTTTTTGTTTAATGAAACAAGGCAATTGTATATTGTTTGGGCTCTGCATTTAAATTGCTCAGGGTTAAATCACTGTTCACCACCTACAAAGTAAGCAGCCTTGGGCAAGTTGCTTTGTCACTTTCCTTCCTTTAAGCCTGGGTTTCTTCATCTGTAAAATGGGATAGTAGTCATATCTACTTCAAAGAATTGGGGTGAGGATGAAAGGGACATTCAATTGTTGGAAAAGTCAGTGTGCCTCTGGCCCAAGCATCTGTACACTTCTTTGCTGAGTGTGCCAAACTGCAAAGCTTAACCATCCTGACACTGAGCCATTTCTATAGCTAGCAACACAGCCATTTAAGTAGGTCAAAGTGACAAAGACTGATTACCATCTGACTACTAGCTCCCCAGGGGAAACCTAACTTGTTCTCTACTTGCTGTAAAATGTGCCAAGCCCTTGGCCCTGGATTCCTCGGCTGCAACACAACTGATACTCAGGGGCCATCTGGGCCCATTGCATCGTATGGGATTTAGAGGCAGAGAAACCGGCCCCATTATGTGATATTCCTGCTGTTTGCTGTGCTGTAAGTAAAAACTGTCTTGCTCTATCTATTGAGTCTTATTGTCTACTTTCAGCAACTATGGAGTTTGGGCAAGCCAGGCTTCCTGCCACTAACGCATATCATTTGGATGTTTTTTCTAGTCTTGTTTCTTCTTGCCATCTTCTATAACAGGAGTTGGTAAACTTTTTCTGTAGAGACCAGATAGTATTTTAGGCTTTGGGGCTACATATAGTCTCTATTGCATATTCTTCTCTGTGTATTTTTTTTAATTAAAAAAATTTATTATAAATAGCAGTTTTTATTTGAGTTCCTCTATGTGCCAGTTTCTGTTCTAGGTACTTCACATGCACTGCTTTTTAAAATTCTCACAACAACCCCTTGTGGTAAATATCATTGTTATTCCCATTTTACAAGTGGGGAAATTGCAACATAGAAAAATTAAATACTTGTCCAAGGTCACAATGCTAGTATATAAGAGAATTGGGATTTTTTCCTTCTTGTTCCTCCTATTTTTTTCATTTTATTTTAATTGATTAATTAATGAATTCCCCTCCCCTTCTCTCTTTTCTATGTATTTTTATCTTTAACAACCTTTCAAAAATGTAAAAACCATTTTAATTACCAAGTTGAACCAAACAGGCTGAAGGCTGGTTAGGACCACCATTCTTATGAGGCTGGGTTTCTTCCATGACGGCCACATAAAACATTTAGATTAGTGAATTTTCCAAAAAAAAAAATTAACTTTTTTCACACTTCATACTTTTTGTTTTGTTATTCTCTAAACCTAAGGGAACCCTGTTAGTACTCAAATAATGTTCCCAAATAGTGAGAAACTTCTGGTATACATATAATGCACAGTGACTATTTCTTTCTATTCCTACATGTAAGTTCTGTTCCTCTGAAAACAGGACAATTCTTTATGTCGGGCTTTCCAATGCAGTGCCAACGACAGGTATGTATGTGGACGTGGAACCTCTCAGCCTTTGAGACAGTTGGGCAACTGGCCCTGAGCACTCTCCTTTGTCAACCCAGTGAGCTGTGCAAATATTATCATTTCCTAAGTGCCAAGGCATGACAGAGGTTAAATCCTGCGTTGAGTCATTAAGTTATTGTTTCATAAAACAGCTTTGGTGTATAATATATGGAAGTTTTATATTTTCAGACCACTATTTTCAGCTAGAGTGTGAAAGGCATGGAACTCAGAGGGACTCATATCTCCCTCTACTGATCCCAGGTGACTGGATTTTCCAACAGGACAGGAGATTATATCGAGTCATCCTAACTGGTTAACTTTTAATCATTCAGACAGTCTCTGAAGAGAAAGCTGAACAAAAACAGTCATCCATGAAGGCATCAATGACATAAAGACATAAAAAATAAAAACATCAAAATAGGTCTTAGAGGGTTAATGAACTGGAAGGTGAAGTGTTAAGGGGGTCAAAAAAGCCAAAGAGAACTATAAATCAGTGCCTACTAATTTCTAGGCACTGTTTCTAGTTAAAAAAGTGAGCTCTCCAGGGTTAAACCTAAAAAAATGAAGCAAGGAAAATTCATGGAAGAGTCTCATGGCACCACCTTCAGCTCATGCTACCTCAGTCTCTGTAGTTCCTCAAGAAGGACCATCAGCAGTGAATGAGAAATTTCAGTGTTGTCACTCTCTGCCCTTCTGAGAGATGAACATACATGTTGTCACCCTTGTGCAACTCCAGCCAGGCCCCTACTACCAGTGACATTGAGGAGCTACATGTGAATAAAAAAGTATCTGTGACATAAAATCATTATGCTGTGGCTGTGCTCTGATTCTGGTAAGGACTGGTACCATACAGCTAATTGGTGTTGCAGGAAGAATGTATTCTAATACCTTGAACTCCCCAGAAACCTGGAGAATTTTCTCCTAAGAACAGTCTAGACCAGCCTGGGAGAAAATTAGAATCAGGGGTAAGCTAGGTCCTCAGTAACCCCACCAGTGGAGGAAGGCTGTAGTATGGATGATCCAGCAAAGCGGAACCCAGAATCTCAGCACTCACTTCACTCACCCACTTCATTTTCAAATAAGCAATCCTAGCTCAGGAAGCATGACCTGAAAAGTAGCAACTACCAGATGCACTGCTGTTCGTGCACCACTGAGAAAGTGGCAAATATTGCCAATAAACTGCAATAGGCAATTGATTGCAAGATGCCTCTAGTTTCAGAGGTGGTAAATGTAAAAGAAAAAAGGTGAGTGTCTGAGAATTGATGAGATGTAGTAGGCATCTTGCTCCAAATGCTCAGTAACAAGTTCTTAGGTCTTTTTCTGTTCTCCACTATACTATGTAGCTTCATTTCACAGATGAGAATCCTGAAGTCCAGAGATTGGGTGATCTACTGAAAGTCCTTGAGCTTCTAAAAAGCTGAAGCAGGACTCCTAGAAGACCTGTGACTCCTACAAGGTGGCTCTCACCACTCTATGTGGCCTCTCACCCCAAGGTACTGATCTCTAACTCTGAAAATAGAACTAAATTTGTCTGCAGAACATTTGCTCCTGATTAGGTTTTGCTTATGATAATATAAAAAATAGAGCTGCTGTGTTGAACATATGCAGATGGGTTGGAGCAGCCTGGGTAGAAGTTTGCCAGTGGGGAAGACAGTGCCTCTGAATTTAAAATGTGCTTGGGGAAAATATATACAGTAGGTAGTATACATGACTGGCAACAGAAGAGCTACTTATGGCAGGTGGATTTGATATTTTACTCTATCTAAACTTACTGAAAAGTGAGTTTAGGCCTAGCCTTAACCCCCACCCCAAAGATAGTGTGCTAAGATGACTCCACAAGTCCTATGCTGCCATGTAAATGGTAGAAGCTTGCTACGCTTTTCACTAAATGCTCTGGTAGCTGGCATGGGAGCTCTCTAGCCCCGAGTGGCCCAGAATCCCCTCAGTCTTGAGAAGAGAGACAAAGCCACATAGAGGACAGTCCCTTCTGCAGTGCTTATTCTGGCCAGGTTGGCATCAAGGCACAAATTAGGCTTAGAAGAGAATAATCTGGAGTGTCTCACCTGGCTGGTGCCCCAGAAACCCAAGATACTGTGTACTTCCTGTCCACATACTGCCACTTCTGAGTTTAGCTTAAGGAGGCATGACATCCAACTCTTTGTATGGGGAGAGTTGTCCTTTAACTCAGAGCACTCTGACACCTGGATTACAAGTGAGTGGACATAATGACCCTTTATCCTACTTCTCTTTTCCCTCAGTCCCAGTGCTGATCATCTGGCCATGAACTGAAATGTTTTTGACTATGTCAATGACTTGGACAATAAAATAAGGTTGTATTCACATTCACTTGGCCCCTGTTAGAGGCCCTGGGAGCTTAGTTCACAGATCTCAAGATGAGAGTGCGGTACACTATGATCTCACAAACAGTGGGAAACAAAATCCAATGCTCCCTCGCCACTCTCTTGTTGCCCAAGGCCTGACAGCAAGGTGTTGAGCAGTGCCCCAAAGAGAAGCAGCGGCCAGGCTGCCCTTGCTGGAAGAGGAACAGAGGCATTGCCTTCTTAGAAGGTATTTGGTTTCATCAAGCCACCGTCCAGTCTTTAGGCATTTATTTTCTTGGCATTCCCTGCCTTGTGAAGAAAGGAAATACTCTCAGAGCTGTGTCATCAGATCAGTTGCTTGAGAAAATGTATCATTCTTTTTGAGAAACTGACTGTTTTCACAAGCAAGACGGTCACTATAGTGCTTGTGATGAGAGGTGGGGCCGTCTGCCCTTTCTGTCTTCTTTTGGCTGTAGAGGACCACAGAGGGAGTCAGGAAGGTGAGACTTACATGCTGGGTAAAATGCGGGTGGCAACTGCATTCAAATTTGGTGCTTGTGTGCTGGCAACGTGGATGATACATTTTGTGCTATACTCCCTGCATTTAAGTCTTTCTTACATATTAAGTAAGAGTTTACATTTGTGCTTTCCTCTCTGAAGGCCAGCAAACCCCTCTCAATGCATTACAGTTTTCTTAAATATAGGAAAGAACCACTACTCTCAGACTGAGCAGAAACGAAAGATCTTACAGATATGCCTTACAGATATTTCTAAGAAATGACTTTGACACATTCTCAAACTTATGCTTGCTTTAATTCTATTCCTAAGAAATTGCATTTTGTATTTTGCTACCTTTGACTAATGGAGTAAAAGAAGTAAATAATAATATTTTGTTCTAGAAAAAAAGAAACTGTGTTAAAAATAATGCAAGATAGCACAATAAAACTGATCCTAAACTGCCTTTTCTCTGTTCAGTCAACAGGACCACATCAGGGGGAGATGGCAGCTGGTTTCACAATTAAATACCATTTCAGTTCATTTAAGTGCCAGTATTATTTTCCCTTCTTTTCTTTCTTCTACGAACAGTGACAAATAATTAGGGTATGACATGTTAAATTCTCAAATCTCAATTGAGGGTTAGATGGCACAGAATTCAGTAAGAACAAAAAGCCTTATTACAGAATACAGCATCCACATTTAGGGTGAGGCATAAAACCAGAATAAATTGACTTTCTTATTTCCTGACCTGTACAAACTTAATTATCTAGACCTGATGTTTTGGTAATCTGATTTCCAAATGATGCATTGTTCTTTTCCTTAATTTTTCTAGAGAAAAATGCTCTAATTTTATTTGTAGCATTTGGGAGAAAGTAAAGTTCAATGTCTAATTTTTCTAATATATAGAGCTATTTCTCTCTGCTTTCTAGGAGACAAAATAGAAAAGCAGATATGGGATTAAATTCTATAAATAAATTATGATTGGCTTGTCCTTAGAAATTATAAACAGCTGAAAAGAGATGAAGTCATAGGTATACATTAATTTTATTTTGAAAGCTGGCTAAGAGATGGCATTAAAATTAAAGAGTTTTGCAAGAAGAAAGATGAAAAGAAGTGGGGAAACCTTGAGAAGACTTCAGAAAAAAATGAAACACTTATATTTCTTTGCCAGCCTCTTCCAAGACATCAGGATCCTGTGTTTGCCGCTTAATCCACTGTGCTGGTGGGATACTTAAGTAACCACCAAAACGCTGAGATATTAGCTGACAATCTGTTTAATAATGGCCACATTTTGCCTAATATTCTAGCCACTGTTTCACCTCCATATATTAAAATATCTGCCAAGGAAAAACGACAAGTTAAATAACAGCAGAACAAGAGGACCTTACAGGTAGACATGAATTTGGTTAGATTTTATGAACTTTTTTCATGCCCTTTCAGAATTTATGTAAGAAATTGGGCAAGTCAGAATATGTTAGCTTATGAAATTTTTTTGGAACTGAAACCAAAAAAGAAAAGTACAACTTTGAATTTAAGTTTTCACCAGTTCAGCCCATGTGCCAGTGTCAACCTCCATCAACCCTCCCCTACAAGCTGTCCCCTCAAATGCTCCCTGTGATAGTCTGTCTCACTGAAGACAGAGTTGTAAGGTGCCCCACAGCCAAAGGCAGGTGGAGAAATGGGGCTATTATGAAGATAATTTTAAGTCAGAATACAAGCCAAAAACCAAAACTGGTTCTGCTTGAAATTGCCCGGCTGACCTCATTTTACCACTTGGCTTTACATGAAGAGACACTACTCTAGGACCTACCCAAATGATAAACAACCACGACATTCTGCACCAAGAGGAATGTAAAGTGGAGACAGAGTTTATCATTTCTTGCAAAGCCCTGCACACCCGGACACGTTAATGTAAACAAATGTCCTGGATGGAAAAATAAAGCCCTCGTGTAGTTCTTCTTCTACACTTAACCATGCAGATTTATAAGATTTGTGTTTGTGCTTGGTGTAACATTCTAACACCTGCATAAGGATCTTTTGACTGGAAAAAGGGACTCCTGTTGTGGGACAGAACTGCCTTGTGGGTTGTAGGTACCAAACCATCTGCAAAGGTAAATGCCAAATCCTCAAAGCTTCCTTTCTCCAGATACACTGGCCAATCAATTTGGGGAGGAAATTGCCTCATATAACATTAACCTGGCAATGCCAGTGGCCAAGGTAGATGCTGGATGTGAAATCACAGGTGGAATCTGCTCCAGGCTACAACATGCCAAGATTATAGATGCAGCCAAATCATCTGGATAGGAGACAAGCATTGTGAGTGCTGGTAGTATAGATGCCACTCCAGTTGGCATCAGACAGTATTAGCATGACTGGTGATAATAAAGATTCTGCTTGAGCAAACTTTTGTCAGATTCCTGTGAGCCCTCCTCTAGACTAGGCCTTGATCTTGAGGCCCCCTTTTACCCCCTCCCCATCCTATTTTGGCCTTCCCAGCCCAGTCTTAGCAAGAATCCTGCCAAGTCAGTTTACTGAGAATTCCCCCAACCTTGATATCTGATCAACTTTGATATCTGACCAAGTTCCTCACCCCCCACCTTTGATGTGTAAGTTCTTGGCCTGCTTTCAGCAAGATTTCTGTTAAGTTGGTTTAGTAAGAATCCCCCTACCCCTGATGTCTCTCTCCTCTTTGTATTATTCCATCCATTGATGCCCTCAACCTGTCTTTGCTTATAAATCCCCATGTGTCCTTGATGGATTCAGTCAAGCCCCATCTCTCTGCATTATTGTGATGCTCTGGACACCTATTGCAAGAGTCTTGAATAAAGACTTCCTTACTATTTTCACAAGTGTCAGAGTAATTTTTTCTTTAACAGTGATGACTGCTGCAATAGAAGCCAAAGGTCAAGGCATTTTGGTGACAAGAAATGTCACTGTCTGCTCGGCAGGAAGCTTAAGTTTCCTCTTTTGTGATTACTTTGTTTAAATAAATTTTTAAAAAGGTAGTCGTTGTTTTAGTTGTTTCCCCTACTAGTTTAACAAAAAGTCAACATTGACTATTTTAGTTTTGAGGTTTTATCTTTAAATAAACTTTATTTTGGAATAATTTTAGATTTATAGAAAACATTAGCTATTTTAGTTATGAAGCTTTGCTTTTTAAATAAACTATTTATTTTGGAATAATTTTAGATTTACAGGAAAATGGCAGAGGTCATACAGAGAATTGCCATATACCCCTCACACAGTTTCACTCACAGTTAATATCTTACTTTTGTCATAACTAAGAAATTGTCATTGGTACACTACTATTAATTAAACTTTCAAATGTCATTAAAATTATGATTAATTAGACTTTATTTGGATCTCATCAGTTTTTCTGTGAATGCTCTCTTTCTGTTCCAAGATCCAGGTACCACATTCAGGTACCACATTGCAGTCAGTTTTCACATCTACCGATTATCCTCTTAGCTGTAACTGAAACTGTGATAGTTTCTCAGTCTTTCTTTGATTTAATCATTTTTACAGTCTCAAGGAACATGAGTCCAGGTGTCCAGGAGAATGTATACCCATCTGGGTTTTTATGATGTTTTTCCCATTAGACCAGAGTTTTGGGGTTTTGGAAAGAATACTATGGAAGTGAAGTGTACTTTTTACGGAATGATCATGTTTTTGTGATTGTTTTGAGTATTGCAAACATGGCAGCTTTTGCTTGTTGATCTTAGAGCAAGACTCCTCACATTCCATAGCTATCTAAAGGGTAACTCACCCTCCAAGGTATTAATAAGGGATTTCCCTGAAGATGCATGGTGGAAAGTATTCTCACTAATATCAGTGTTCCCCTTTTTTCCACAGGAAGGTCAGCAAATGTGACCTCCATTTGCCCTGGCAGTCTCTGGAACCCACAAACTCCAATGCATCTGTACCCTAAATCTCCCCTGCACCCACTCCCAACATACAACAACTCTCTTTTTATTCATCTCTATACCCACTATCTGGTTCAGCAAAGACCCTTTTGAAGACGCATCTGCACAAAAGTCACTTAGGGAGAGTAAATAAGAAATAATGTTTTCAATCACAAATAATTTTTTTCTTTCACATTAAAGGAGGTATATTAAAATCTTTTCTACCCACAACCTATCAGGCAAGAAATGACTTCAATGCAATGTTCACCCATGCAAGAAGAACTGTAGAGTTAAAGAAAATTGTCCTGGTTCTAGTATCTAGGGAGCGGGATGGTTGAGTAGAGGTTTATTTTGCCTAAATGTTCTTTACTGACTTTCTTCAAAGTCATTTTTACAAAGTGATCACAAATTCACTCAACATATTGTTTTAGTTGTTTGCTATTCACTCTTCCCTCTATGTCCTAAATGGTCTGTAGGAAAATCTACCCCTAAATTCCCAGAGAAGTAGAAACTATCTTGGAGCTCTCAAGAGGACAGGTCATTCATTCATTCATTCGTTGACTCACTCAACAAAAAATTATTCTCTGTGTTTTGTTGCTAAATAAGCTAGTCCCTACCTATGTTACAGTTTTTCTTTGTGTTTGAATTCAACAGATATTTTCTAAGCTCTTACTGTCTGGAACTGGACTAGATCCCAGGAATAGGATAAATAAAACAGACATAATCCTTCCCCTATAATCTATAATCTAAGGTGATAGAGATTAAGCACATATTCATAAAATCATTTCAAGCTATGACAAGAATGATAAAAAAAATCAAGGAAGGATGCAGTGAGACCTACTGTGTGTGTGTGTGGGGGGTGTAATTTGCAGGGTGTTAAGAAGAGCTGATTTACTTTTTGAGAGTAGGCGTCAGGGAATGTTTATCTAAGGGACTAACATTTATAGGAGATATGAAGGATGAGTAAGAGTTAGCTAAGCTGACTGTGTAAATATAGTACAGGCTGAAAGGAGGGCCTGTTGAAATGTTCTAGAAACTGCAGAGTGTGTTTGGGGCGTAGAGACCTGTATGACCTCAGCAATCATGCACAGTCAGGTTAAGACCATATTTAAAATTGTGAATGTGTCCTTTAGGCAGGGTGCAATGAGTAATGCTCAAGAGGGCAAGAGTTAAGTACCTCCTTCATCATATAGAAGAGCACTGTGTGAACTGTGATAAAGCTAACTGACGTGTCTCTACCTCTTAGCTATTCATCCTGCTCCTTCCATGTCTCAGAAAGGGAGAGAACGAGACAGCAAATCTGTAGCTCAGCTCCCTGACACCATATGTCATTCCTAACCAGCTTCGGCTACAGATTAAAGACTGTAGCTTCTCTTTGTTGAAAAAGAGAAGAGCTACATTATAGATCAGGTACCACAACAATCCCCTCAGCATATTTGCCTCTGAGTTCAAGGAAAACTCACTACACTGGTTGTTGCAAAGACCTGGCTCTGTACTTGTTGATCTTTATTTAACCAGTGACTCTGTCAAGTGGTTTAATCACCTCAAATTCCCAATGATAAAGAATATGGGCTCATGTTTTGTAAATAGTATAAGAAGGCCTGTATTTTTGTTGATACCTTGGTTTAATATCCAGGAAAATTAACAAAAAATAAATAATAGTAGTATAATAACAATAAAAATGTACTAGTAATGAAATCAATGGTGCTGGACATTTTGTACCAAATAAGCTGCTGCCAACACATAATTTCATTAGAATTTGTCAAAACTAAGAACAAAAGTATATTTCAGTTAGTTATGGATTATTGGGATCCTATGGCAGCAGCTTGTATATTAAAAACAAAAGGAGCAGAAATGGTGCATGGTGGGGAAATGAGAGGTGGCCTGAGTGACCCACGATGCTTGGGCAATGGGAACTTTGTAAAGGAGAAAGGGCAATCCAACCAAGACTTCAGGATAATAAGAACTTTGCCAACAGAGCCAGAAGACCTGCTGGATTCTAGAGCAAGATCTGTCACTAACTGTGTGACCATTAACACCTTTGTAAAATGGTGGTGATGGGGGAGGATGACAGAAATTTATATCAATCTCTAAGGTCTCTTATAAATTGAACATTTTATGATTTCATGACTCTAACCTCCATTGTCTAATATAGTAGCCACTAGGCATGTGTAACTGTTTAAATTGATTACAATTAAAATGGCAGTTTCTCAGTAGCACTAGTTACACTTCAAATGCTCAATAACCAAACGCAACAAATGGCTACTGTATTGGATGGTGCAGACAGAGAACATTTCTATTACCACAGTAAGTTTTATTGAAACTTAAAAAAAAAAAAGTTTAAAAAAAAAAGATCCTTGAGTAGTCTGATATAAACAATAGCTATGTCCTTAGTTATTGACTTTATTGTAAAATTGACTATTGCTGCCACAAATATTTCTGAGAGTTGACATTTATTAAGTACTATTGTTACTAGAATTGAGCTATTTTGATTTAATCCTTACAACAGCCCTCTGACACATGTACTGAGTGTCTAAATGAGTTCTTTAGAGTCACATTCTAAGAAGTGACAGAGCCAGGACTAGAGCCCATTGATTGTCATAATCTGGAGCCCAGATAGCTAACTCTGGCCCTAAGACTGGTTTCTGGTCTCAATGTCTTATGGCCACATCTCCTGATTTCCTCACAACACCCTATTGTGAACTCTGGGGACTTTGCATTGGCTTGCAAAGTCCTTTCTCCACCTTTTCTTTGCCTGGCAACTTCTTATTTATTTTTTAAAAAGTAACACAAATGTCACTTCTCCATCAAGCAAAATAGTTACCCTGTCTGCTTTGAGATTCCACCACATTCCATTCAGACCTCAAAAATAAAGGCCACCCAGCAGCAAGCATTATAGTGTCTGTTTGCAAGTCTGACTTCCAGACTTTTAGTGCATTATAGATGAAGTCTGTGCCTCAATCATTTCTGTATATCTCTAGTTCCAAGAAGGTGTGGAATCAATGTTTGTTGAATGAAAATATTGAAATATCTTTCTGAGATTAAGAATCACCATCTTTTTCAACCACTCCAGCTTATCTAGATGCTTTCCATTTTCCCTGGAACTTTCAGTTTAGTTCATTATCATTTGATAGCTCATTATCTGTAAGCAGAGGGCTCTAGGGCCCTCAAATAGGGAGCAAAGTTAAATACATACATACATACATACATACATACATACATACATACATACTTATTATTTCTGAGATGAGTAGTTCTTCCCAAGCCCCTCTGCAAGCAGGCTGTCATTTATAAGCAAGGAAATATTGCCATCTTCTACTAGGGCTGGTGAAGTTCTGTCCACTCTTTCTGCCATGCACCAGGGCTGTCCAGAGCTCTGGGTTGCCTGTTTATAGTGACAGAGGCCACTTGAAAATACTGTAGACCTAACAGGGTGCATGTTGGCTCAGTCTCCCCAAACCAACAGGACCGCAACTGCTTTACGAAGGGATGCCATTCACAAGGTCTTGGTGTACAGATAAACAGACATCCGCCCCCTCATCCCACGTTCTCCCTGGAGGCAGAACAGCACCACTCTGCACCCTGCCTGGCAGCTCTTCTTCACCCCTGACACAAATGGCCCTGTCTTTTCTGTTTTCAAAAGTCATACAGGTACCTTATTAGAGGCTTCTTTTTTGACTCTGCATTTTTTAAAAAGTCAAGCTAGGTTCAAATCTAAACAAATTATGATCAACCTAACAAAGAAATTGACAAACAAAATCAGAACTATTACCAGAACAAAGTGTAGGAAGAGGAACATTATTAATCAAAGACCTCTTCTGTATCAGAATTGCTCTTAGTAGCATAACCTCTTATGATCCAACAATCCTCAAAGGTATGTTGAGTGATCGTGTTTTACAGATGGAGACACTGAAGCCCAAGAAAGAGGCATCGAATAATAGAAAGAACATGGGTTTAATGACAGAGAAATGGGTTCAAATTTGAGTGCCACTAGCTCTGTGTGTTTAGACAAATTATTGGACCTCCTTATGCCTCTGTTTTTCCATTTAGAAATAAATACTAGTAAGTACTAACCTTCCAGGGCTGCTGTAGAGTCAGATAAGAAAATGTCTCTACAGTGCCTAACACTTGGCTGGCACCTTATAAGATTTAATGCCTTGTCTGCTAAATGGCAGATTTGGAATTCCAAAGCGGGGTCATAGGCCCTAAACCCAAGTTCTTTGCAGCTCTGGAAGGTGAACTTCGCTGAGCTGCTCCTCCACCACTGTGGGGTAGAATCAGACTAGCTGAACTTGAGTGGTTCTTTCCTTTGAACTGACAAAACATTATCTTATTATTTTATATATTTATGCCCAGAAATGAAAATCAAAATACATAAATCATGCATCTTCCAGTGCATTACAATGTGTTTTCAGCACTGCCTGTACATATAAATATTTCTGCCAGACATTTAATGTCATAGAACTACTTGGGAAAAGGTTTAATGTTGGCATAAGAAAATAAGGTTCTTATGGAATTTGTGAAAAGCCAGTAAGATATAGGAAGCAATAATAGTCTTTCTTGTCCCAAACCTCTATCGTAGTCCCTGCTTTGAAGTCAGCTGTGTATTCTTCTGTAAAGAAAAAAATAATACAAGTCTATAAAAACAGTTTTTATAAAATGTTGTGGGCTGCATTTTGAGCCAGGGTGAATTTCAGTCTCAGTAGTTTTCTTCCAGTTCCAGTCTCAGAGCTGGTCAGGGATACATTTGTCCTTTGCCTGACATAGAGAAAGATTCTGAAGTTTTAGGAAAGTTCTTCAAATCTAGACTCCAGGGAATGCACTGTTTATCTTACCATAGAATTTATTTTGTACACAGTTCCCTCTCCAATGCCTGAGTTCATGAACGTGGACTCACCTGACAACCTATTTCCTAGCCCGTGTACCCCGATGCCCTAAGAACACTGTAAAGACAGCTGTGGTATGATGAACAGGTGCAAAGTTGGGGTTGGCACTGAGTTCTGGCTCTGCCCTTTCTCTGTGGTTTTCAGACATGTGGCTTCACTTCTAGTAGTCTCAATTTTCCTAACCTACATAATGGGGCTAGTAGCTGACTACCAAGAGCTTGTGAGGATTCAATGCCACATTGCACCTGAAAGCTGTGCGGAATTCACAAGGTGCTATTTGAATGTTTTTATTAGAATATAAGGAGTGGGAGCCTGAAGAACTGCATGCTCAGGATAGTATTTTTATTTTTAAATTGAAATTCATACTTGCCACTAGTCTGATTAGTTTTGGACCAGTTATGGGGGTCTTAGAATTTGAAGACTTTAAGTAACATTTTTGGATAAGTGACATCCAAAAATACTAAGCTCATGTTCATTGAAATGTAGCTTTTATGGCATTCTATATAATGAACTATAATAAAAAGAACACCAGACCAGGAAGTTAAAACACCTATACTGACTCCCAGGGTTCTTGCTGACTGCTTCAGTGACATCCCAGAGTCATTCTATGCCCCCATGTCCTTATCCATAACTTGAAAGGATTATCTCTCTGCCTTTGTGGGTGATCCTTGCGTGAGATAAAGCATGCAAGATCAATTCGTAGGTTGAAAGCCATGGCCCAAATAAACTTGAGCCAGTACTGTTAGTATTAGCCTACCCTCAAGCACCATGCCAGGGAACTTTATAAATTTTCAAAGAAAGAGTAAATTGTATAAGCATCAAATTAATTGCAGAATGAATGTTAGATGTTCAAGTATTAGATACAACCTATGGATCTTCTCCCAAGGAGAAAAGGCACATAAGTATATACATGCTATGTTGGATACAATTTTAGGCATTTCATGGACTTTATGGTGCTCATTTATGGGTCATCCACATTTTGGTAAACTTCAGGTTAAGAATCTGTTTTAGATTATAAAGAGCAGATAATAAAGCTTATCTCATTTAATACTCTTTATCTAAAAGATGACAGATGGAGGAATGGAGCTTATCAATGACCATTCCAATAAATGTTAAATGTAGTTTTGAATATGTTGTCCTCCCCCCACCCCACCCTCCCGTTTTAGAAGCAACCACCTACATTATATAGAGAAAGCTCAGTTATTTGGAATGTTTTATTTACCAGAACATTGAATTCGTCATCCTTGTTAAATCAAGGCAAGCTTATGCATATTGTATCCATTTCCCATACCATAAATTGAATTTATACTTTGAAATGATGCCATGTAGAAAGGAAGCACAGATCGAATTAATCCAATGTCCCATTTAAAGCCAAACTGCTAATGCTTTCTGAAGGATACTTTATCCACAAGGGCTTAAACCTAAATTCTTAGATGACAAGAATTTTATCTAACTGTTAGATTTAACTGATCTAACTGTTAATCAGGTTTCCTGAATTTACACGGCTCCTAGCTAATTGCCTATGTTCTGCCAAATTCCTCACCAAAAAGAAAAATCAGTGTTAAGTCTGATGCTGAGAAAAGTATATTTTTATAAAAGTAAAATTGAGAAAATGAATATACAATATAATTCTCACATTTAGGAGTCTGGGTGATGAGAGCCAAAGTTTCCATTGTAGATGGGTATCTGTGCCTGTTACTGTCATCACTACCTGTGCTGAAGGCGCAGCAAAGTTTGTTCATATTTTCTGAATGTGATGTTAAAATGGACCGTTAGTGTCACAAGTGAAAAGAAAATGTGCAAGTAGAACCACTGAGTTTACATCAAGGCCTGAGTGACACATCTTTCACTCTGTAACTTCAAAATAGCATAATTTTTTTTTTGTCATGCATTATGATTTAAACACAGGTCAAATTTGGGTTGCTAAAAACTTTAATTAGGTGGTAATTGCTTCCAAACAAACATAGGTGCCTTTTCAAATCCAAGTTGCTACTGTTGGGAAAGTTTGACCAGAATAGGCACAGCTTAAGAAAGATGATAAGCGATATCACTTTAACTAGCAAAGGCTTAATGATGTATCAACTGGTATATGTCAGTGAACTTTGTCTCTCTAGTTCAAATTTTCTGTGCCTTCCACAAACCCAGTGCCAATTAAGTGAAGAAGTTGTCTCTTTTCCCTAGGACTCCTGTCCCTTCACGCACCATGTCAGAAGACTTTTGTTTTTTTTTCCTGGGTGGTTCTTGCTTAAATAATGAGTGACTTCTTCCCACCAATTTTGAGAAGAATTTATTGTGGATCTTAAGCCTTAGGATTTCAGAAGATATAATCCAGATCTACCTCAAGTTTCTGCTGTAAGTGCCATGTAAAGTCTCAAGCAACAACCATGCTGTCTTTGAAGAGGAGGTCTTGAGGTGGCCAGGCCAGCCATCGTAGAGTTGGTAGCCTCTAAATTGGCCAGGTTGACTTGCCCAGGCAAACAAGCTGCTTCACCAAACATGAACCACTTTCCTGCCTCTTCCTTTCAGGCCCTTCAGGATTCAAGCCCCAGCTGGCTCATCTGCTTTCCTCTGTGAGATGTCTCTGGAGAGGCCAGGATGTTCTCAGATTATCAGTGGTGGTGAGGATCACTTTTCAAACTTTAATGTTTCTTGTCACTTCTTTCATTCTGGAAGAGTTATCATAAAGTGCAATCTTCCATGGAAAAGTTAGGTCATTGCAAGCATTGCCCCAAACCAGATATATGATCTGGTTGACCTGTTCACCCCTTACATAACCTCAGATTTCCTGATTAACTCCTTTAATCTTAATTGTTTTAGAAAAAAATTCAAAGCTTCTAAAGCTCTTTACTCCTAGTCTCCTGGGTACTGATGTTGGGTCCCAGGCAGTCTTACCACATTGCTTTGGCAAAACAATGGCTCTCCCTGGGATTTAAAAACTATAATGAAGCTGTTCTCTTGCTTTGTAACTTTATATCTCAGCATTAACTCAGTTCTCATCAAAGAGCTTTCTTTTTAGTATCAGAGCTTGAAATTTTTTTATTCCTTTAAGAATAACTCAAATCAATCAAGGCCTTAGACTGCAGACCTCTCACTTTTCTTAGAATATTTCTGTTGCATATACAAGCAAAACTATTTAAGTAATTAAACCACTATAAGTGTAATTATAGTTTTTCCAGGAGAAGGAATTCCATATGTTGCTCTTTCACATGTTGACTTATATAAGGAAAGCTATCATTCAAAAAACATTTAATAGGAAGCTACAGAACCAAATAAATATCCATGTTCTACCTAATAAACATTCTAGTTACTAATCAGAATACATGGGTGTATATGATTACAGTTGTTAAATGTATAGAATATCTTGCTTTTTAATGGGAAGGGAGAGTTAAATTTTAGATATTCCACAAAATGTATGAATCTACCGAATGTTAATTTTTTCTTAATAAGACATTCTTTCCAGTGCTATTTGGCCTCCCCCTTTTAAAATTCTTCCAATTATTTTAATAAGGAAGGAAGCTGCTAAGAAGGAAAACACATCTCACCCAGAAATATACATCTACACATATTACATACACACACACACACACACACACACACACACACACACTTTTCAGACTTGCAGACAGAAATCTACTATTCTAGAATGTTATGATTTCTACATTTTTCCATGAAAGATTCCTATGACCTTCTATGTCCCACATCCAATAATAGTTCTACACCTGAAATTTATATAATATTATTACCCAATGTTACTCCAATAAATTTAATAAAAAAAAAAGACTGAGAAGAAGATACCTTTTTGGGAGTAGATCACACATACCCTTTGTGCACACAGAGGAAAGGCATCGTATCTACAGTGCAATGAGCTACATCAAAAAAGCATAGGCACTATTTTTATCTTCTGCAACTTTTTGGTCTTTCGATTCTCTTTCTGACTCTACCTCAGATACAATGTGAAAAACAATATAGTAATAAATTGTACCAAATGACAGAGCAGAAATGAAACAGTGCCCTTGAAATTTGCCACATGCCTCCCAAACAGTACACATGCGACTAGGCGTGTTCAAACAAGAATGTTTCTGAAGTGTCCAAAGACTTCTCGTGGTTAGCAGGCTAGCTGAGTAAGCAGAATGGCTGTGATTGAAAGATACCTAATTTATCTTTGTTATTTTTGTTATTATTTATTTATTGTTGTTATTTTATTTTATTTTTTTTTAGGTGAGGCAACCCTTGGTTGACCTCACAGATTGCAAGGACCTTATTTTTTAATTTTTTATGCTTACAGCACCTGGTCTTCCTAGGTGGTCACCCATCCAAGTACTAACCAGGCCCGATGCTGCTTCGTTTCTGAGATCAGATGGGACTGGGCTTGTTTAGGTCGTAGACGAAAGATATATGATTTAAACAGTCTCAACCAGCCTTCTACAAGAATAACTAATCAATAAATTAAACAAGTAAACAAGTAAAAAAATTTATTGAGGTGATAGCGGCTGCTGTCTTGAATAAAAGTAATTTATAATTAAGTTATTGACTGCTTCTTTTATCAGTGGGGAAGGGTCTTTTATAAACATGGCTTAGATATGAAAAATGATACAGTTGTTATGAGTTGAACTGTGTCCCTGTAAAAAAGATACATTGAAGCTCTAACTTCTAAAACTTGTAAATGTGACCTTATTTAGAAATCTGGTCTTGGGGGCATATATAACCAAGTTAAGATGGGGTCATACAGATTTAGGATGGGCCCTAATACCATAAGACTGGATGACTGGTGTCCTTATAAGAAGGAAATCTGAACACAGACATAGGGGAAGAAGGCCATGTAAAGAGGAGGGTAGAGATTGAAGTTATTGTTTGCACAAGCCAAGGAATGCCTGGAGCTACCTGGAGCTAGGCCAAATCCTTTCCTTCAGGCTTGGGAGAGAGCATAGCCTTGTGGAAACCTTGATTTTAAACTTCTAGCTTCCAGAACAGTGAGAGAATAAATTTGTGTTGTTTTAAGCCATCCAAGGTTGTGGTAATTTTTTATGACAGCCCTAGGAAACCAAGATAATAGCTAATCTATATTTATGCCAAGCTTGGCAGGTTAGCATAGTTTGAGGGAGCAAGCAGTTTATAGCAGTTTAGGGGGAATGATGTTTAGGGACAGGACACTTACTGGCAGCCTCTGTTGCCGGGAAACTGAGAAGACTCGAGAAGACTCTTGCTTTCTACATGGGAGAGAACATTTTCTTTTAAATTCCTCTACCTGTGAATCCTTTAAAATAATTTTTGCTGAATTCACTTATCTAGAGTGAAATTTTATTTCATAAAAATGTGCAGGTTAAGGATTGTTGCCTAAAGATAGCAAGCTTGTCTGGAAAGCAATTGTAATTCCCTTCCAAATTTCATATGCTCAGGTGTGACCTTGTGAAGAGGTTGAATGGATATCTCCTTACTGTACTTCCCCAGGGGCTTTTTAGTGTTCAGAGCATTCATGGTGCCTCTTACTGTACAACATTTTATCTGGTGGTGTCCCAGTTCACAAGCCACTTTCTATTGTCAAAATATATTTGTCTTATAGGCCACTTTGTCCAGGCTCTACTCTCATCTACATGCCAGTGCATGGCAGTAGAGAAGTACCTTTCAGCTTCTCTAAGTTAATGTGTTACTTCTCTTGGAGACCATGACTCTTAAATCCTAACTCTTCAAAGGGAGAAGTGTGGTGCACACTGTTGAAAGGGTTTTGGAGACTTCAAAGTCAGGGGACTTATTTTCCTACACATATGAGATTTTTGGTCTAAGTTCAGCCACGCATGAGCTGGGACACCTCAGTGTCCACATCTGTGAGCCTTAGTTACCTTAGTCCAATTCAAAACGTATTGAGGAGCCACAGTGTGTGCACTCACACATGGGAAGGAGGGGTATGAAACTAAGTCAGAACCTGCTCTCCAATGGCGAAAGTCTATTGGTGCTAACATATGCAAACAACTTCAGGAGAAATTTGAGCTGGATGAAGTGAATTTTGCTGGCACAGAATGGAGGAGTGTGATGTTCTAGAATGAGGAGCTGGCATGGGCTAAGGCCTAGATACGTGGCAGCTGTATTCGTCTTGGGAAAGACTTCCCAAAGGAGAATGACCCACATGCTTCTCCAGCCTCTCACACCATGATCACCTGTATCTCTTTTCTTTTTTTCTGCCTGCAATTCAGATCTTAAGCCACTTGCTAAGGAGTTTAGACTTGTTTCTGTAAGAAATAGAGAATTCTGAAAGATTGTTTTTACAAATTTTTTCTAGTAGAGAAATTTAATCATCTATAAAATGAGAGAGAATAGTATAATGAACTCCTATGTTGCTTCTGCTTAGTTTCAAGAATTAACTCACAATAATTTTTTTTCTATAATAACCCTGCCTATTATCTCACTCCTATATTATTTTGAAGCAAATCCTAGGCAATATAGCATTTCTTATCTAAATATAACAGTGTATCTCTAAAAGATAAGAAATTTTGTTGAAAATATAAAGGCTATATCATTATCATGCTGAAAATAATAATAGCTCTATAACATTAAATATGTAGTCAATAATTAAATTTATAATTATCTCATAAATGTCATCATTTATTTTTATTTTTCATTTGATCCACAATGCAAATAAAGTCCACAATAATGATTGGTTGCTATGTCAACAAAGTCTCATTTTAACCTGTAACTACTGCCTCTCATCTTTCTCTCAGTCTTGTCCCTTTTTCCCTTGGAATTTATTTATTGAAGAAACCATGTTGTTTGTCCTGTAAAGTTTTCCATAGTCTGGAGTTTGCTGATTTCATTCCTATGGTATTATTTAATACCATAGGTGTTATTCCTCAGTTCTCTGCATGTCCTGCAACTTGATTGTTAGATGTGGAGGCCTGATCAAATGTGCATTCCTTTCAATGTGGCATGACTATTTTATAGAAGATGGTATGGTCTTCCATCCAGAGATATAGTACCTGGTTGTGTCACACTTCATGATGTTGGCAGCCACTGATGGTCAGTGCCAAGATCCATTACATTAACTCATGAGATCATGCCATTGGTGATATTCTATTTCTACCATGCTGTCCTATGTATTGATTAGGCTACTTTTATATAATTAGTCATTCCATCATTTAATATTTGCTCATCCCATGGTACACCTCATAAAACAAAGGCAAAATAAGATCTCATAATTAGTCAATCAATCAAGAATACTTAATTCCTTCTATTTATTGATTTTCAAAATAATGTGTTGGTTAATAAGCATCTTTCAATGAAGATCAATGGTTTTGTGTTATCATTGTTTCATTTTTGGTATCATTATGAACTCATGAGTTTAAACAATGTGGTTCAATCTATTGCAATTATCCTTATTAATGCTCAACTTGTCCTATCTTTGGCTGGTGGGAGCCTTGTTAAGATGTTCTGAGTCTTTCTGATAGGATCCTGGTAGTATGATAGCATCCTTAATATCTGGTATAAATAGATATTCCAGGTACATCATATACATTTCCTAACCCAGACATAAAATTAACCACTTCTCCATGGAACCTTCATTTCTTTTAGCAGAAATGGAATTAGCAACCTCAGTCTGAGCACTCGGAAGACTCTTAAGCAGATCTGGGTCTGCTTCTCCTCTTTAGAGGGGAGCAGGCAATTTTGCTTGGCCTGAATAAGTTCCAAAAGAGTATAGAGACTGTGAGAAGGAAAAGGATGACCAGTGACTATTTAGGAGTTACTAAAACAGTCTAGGAATAGATGATAAGATTCTTATCAATAGTATCTGTGGGATGGGGAAGAAGATCAGAGTTGGAAGAAATCTAGAGCCTAAATTTACACAAAAGGATTTATCAACTGATTTGGCAGTTCAAGGCAGTAGGGGCTGAAGGGAGTAAAAGATAACAGATCCGGGTTCAAAACCTAGCTTTGTTACACCAATGGTGTGATCTACATCTCATTACTTAACTTTTGAGATACAGTGACCAGAACTACTAAATGGAAATAGTACTGCCTAGCTCAGGGTTGTTGGAAGAATCAGATGAAATTGCAGAATATATGAACATAGTATAATGTGTGATAAAAATGTGAATTTCTCTGCTCTCCAACATGTCTAATTTTATCTGTAATATGAAAGGCTCTTCCAGCCCTCTCTGTATGAACTTGCATTGTGCTCTGATAATGCCATGGAGTATTAATAATAGATCCTCCAGCATTTGCCTAAATCACATTTTATTGATTATTTTATTAAAAGATGATATAGCAAATTTAATGTTGCCAAAAGAAAAACAAACAATATATTCTTCTGAAGACTGTTTTTCTTATTTGATATCTAAATTGACAAATTTTATTTTGAAAATCTTAGACTAGTGTTTTAATTTAAAATTACTCCCATTAGTGACAAATGCTAAAGATCTTAAAAACTAACAAAGTACCTTAAATACTGGTCAGTTAGCTCAGAGCCTCTTAAAATACTATCCAGGATGGTTGTCCTGATCAATGATTTATGCAGCACTCTAGTTTTAGAAAATATAAAATCACTTTAAGTCCGTTTCTTCCCAGAACCTGCCCATTATGTCAGTGATATTCTGCAACTCTTTCTGAGATTATCAGTTTCTGAAAGGTCTTATTTTTGAGGGCTCCATCAGAAGGATTTTTGAATCAAGATTTTCAAGATAGAAATAGCCATCTAGCAGTTACTACAGCCACATTAACTATTGATAAAGAGGGAATAAACTGTTAATAATATATATGTATATATTTAATGACGAAGACAATACAAAGTATTAAAAAATTTTCAGGCAAAACAAACAAAAAAAAGAGCATAAAAAGTGAATCTGACCCAAAGCTCACTTGCTGAAGATAACCACTGTAATCTTCTAAACCATTTTCTTTCCCCACATAAACATAGTATTTC
Source organism: Macroglossus sobrinus (assembly GCA_004027375.1). Taxonomy (NCBI): domain Eukaryota; kingdom Metazoa; phylum Chordata; class Mammalia; order Chiroptera; family Pteropodidae; genus Macroglossus; species Macroglossus sobrinus. Next base: position 61,262 of record PVKZ01002854.1, on the reverse strand, counting down.
AACTATTTCGTCACAATGTACATTTTATTCCATAGCTTATTTTTTCAATATATTGTGAAATACAAAGTTACAAAATATTAACTCAATATATTGTAACCATTTTTACATATCAATACATAAATGAACCACTTCATTCTTTTAAACAGTTGCTTAGTAGTTTTGCCCAGTCAAATAAATGTTGAATGCATGCTAGTTTATTTGACTAGCACGTTAGACATTTACATTGCTTCCAGTGTATTAATATTTGTAAAAGTCCTTAACAAAAACAAACAAACAAGACTCTAAATCAGATCTAAACAGTGTATGTTTATAGTTTCCATAGTAAAAAATGTTTTAAAAAATCAATGCTTCAGGGCAGCTTTTAAAAATGTGTTTTAAGACAAAAGGCAATTGTCACTAATGACATTTAAGTTTTTTAAACAAATACTTAGCTATAAATTTCTAAATCTCAAAAACCACATCTCCCCTCTTTCTGATAACTCTCCAAACTGAAACTTTGCTCTTGGTGATGCAGTCATGTTTTGCTCTTTCAGCAGCCACACTTGCCTTTGAGGTTTTGGGTACCACAAGCCTTCTCTGGTCAATGCATGTTCCTTTTCCTTCTAGTGAGAACTTAAGCTCCATTTTTCATTTTAGTCAGGGAACATGATAGCTCTTCTGGAGGAGAGGTGGGGAATGGTCACCTGTCTTTCAGTGTCATAACCACAACAACAGACACAGTTCCCTGTCTATCCTCCAACTCCAGCACAAGGTCAGGGTTACTCTGTCACTCCTCTGTGTATAGTTAATGCTGCTGCATTCCAAGAAGGCAGAGTCCTTTCTCATCTCAAGAATGGACAGTGGTCCTCACTGAACAAGCAAGGCTCATGTTCTTAATACATGCCTTTTCCTTTATTTTTTATAGGTTGCTCTTCAAGTTGATATAACCTGATATCTTTATCTCTAAGGCTTCAAGATGAGTATGTTGCTATTTTTTTAAGCTCATTTTTTTTTTTGGTAGCTGCTGAATAATGAAACATTCCTCTTTAAGGCAGAAAGTACCACGAGAATTTGTGGGATGATGAAGTTGGGGGATGTACCAGCCTGGATGATTTTAACAGCAGCCATGTCATGGGCTGTCAGCCCTGTGAGGTTGACACAAGTACTCACGGGATTCAGGACTGATTTTAATAAGGACCTCACATTACTTCTACTGCTTGGACTAAAACACTATGATTATTTCAGAATCACCAGCGAAGGCAGAACATAGAGTCTGTAAGGCCAATAAAACACCCATTCTGTTCTTCACTTCTTAGTGACTGAAGTACACCCTCAACACTGGGCACCTGACCTGACTTAACATTCTCAAACATCACTGGGAAATTGTTAGCAGTGCTTCCCTCGAACTCAAATCACTTTTAATCACCAGGCTATTTTTAATTATTCTGAAAATTCTTGAAGATGTTAAAATAGTGGAGGTATCTTTATTTTCTGTAGCTGAGTCAAAGACAACATTTTCTTAATTGGCCAGAGTGTAAAAAATTTCAGCTATTTTAAAGTGATACCCATGGCAAAAGAGAAAAATAAAAAGGCCTACATTTTTTTAAAAAGTGTTTTATATGTGCATAGCTCAAAAAAATGAAAGAAAGTAAAAGCTGATTTCAAAGTTTAGCTTTCATAATCCTCAATGAAAACTAAAAGGCTGGCTCATTTTTCAAAAATGCTATTTGGAAACACTAAACATAAGCACCTGAAAACAAGCAAGTTTTCCGATGTCTTATTTTTGGGTGATCTAAGGAAAATTTTGAATTAAATCTTCATTAGGCCAGCCCTCAAAAATTCAGTTATTTAGTTCATTCAGTTCAACAAATACATTTTGAGAATTATCTAAGTGCTGCACAGTATTTAGCACTGGAAATATCACAGTAAACAAGAGACAAAATCCTGGGGTGTGGGGAAGGTAAGAGATGGAGGGGGGAAGACATTAAAGAAAAAGTAGAAGCAAGAGGCAGATTAGGGGCACTGGAATTTGGTGTTGGCAGGTGGAACAGATTGAAATTTTAAAATGTTGGTCAGGGTAAGTCTTTCAGAGACTTTTGTACTCTTTACATGTCTTGCTCTGTTTTACGTGTTTTACATGATATTTGAGCAAAGGTTTTAGGGAAGTGAGGGAATAAGCCATGCGTTATCTAGAGAAGAAGTATGTCCCAGCCACCGCATGCTCTGAGGAAGGCTCCACCTGAAGTCTTTGCCATCTCAGTTAATGGCAACTCCAACTTTCTAGTTGCTCAGGATGAAAATCCTAAGTCATCTTTGAGTCTCTTTCTCTTAACACCTCTCATCCAATTCTTCAAAAATATCTGTTTGTCTGATATTCTTTCAGTCCCCCAGCTTCTCCCATGTGTTCTATGCAGAAATTCTGAAACAGCTGCTGCCCCTTCCTACTGTCCATTTCTTACCCAGTTTCCACATGCAATATGATATCACACTTCCTTCCCCACCAACATTTCCTAGTATGTAAATGATAAATGATCATTTAGCCTCAAAATTGTTAATCCTTTCTCCTGATCAGATCTGTCTGTATTCTTCAAAAAGGAGAATTCCAGGGCTCTCTCCTCTCAAATTCCATCTCCATCAACACTGTAATTGCTAAAACAAAACATCCAGGGTTGCCCACTGGTTGAGTGAGCCATATCCATCTTGATATTGTTTCTCATAGAGCAGATCCATCAACAGCAAGAAATCCCATGACCCACACAGTGTGTGATCCACTAATAACTTGCCTCTTTTCTCAGGCCAAGAGAAGGGTTTAGTCTACCAGATTTCTTTAGGACCTTCTGTTAAAAAAATGGGCATCAAGTCTCCTTCATGTAGTAATTCTGAGATGTACTGAAGTCCTCTCATAATATAACACATGAGATTAATTCAGTAGAAGACTGGAGTCTTAGACATTTCCCTAAACACACAGAGACAGTGCACTGTAGCTTCTGCATAGTCAGTAAAGATGGCATTCTTTTATCCTTATAATAATTGTTACTGTTCTTTCTAAAGAATCCAAATTATAGTACAAAGCAAAAATCATATAGTATAAAGTATTTAACAATCAAATAAAAGTTCAATGCCAGTATAATGGTATCTGTCTGTGCTCTATCTGTGGGATCACAAAAGCTTTTCCAACAGAAATTGAAAGAATTTAATAAGGGGCAGACTACACCAGTAACAATCTATCATAGATAAAACTGTGGGTATATCAACTCTGTCAGTAATATGGTTATATTTCTGGACTACACAAAGCTGGTGAGACTATCATAATTTAAAAAGCAATGCATATTTTAATATCCCCATATAAGAAAATATATGTTCTAACCAGTTTGCAGCCTGAATGATAGCTTGAAGTTTACAACCATGGGGGGGGGGGGCAGGTGGGAAAGGAAGAAAAATCAACCAAACAAAATCTCCTCTCTTTCAATTCTTTTCATGTTCAACACCTGCGCTAAAGTTCCCATGTCTTTATTTCCTCCTTGATGGAAAAGAAAATCAGGTGTCAGAATTTGGACTGTAACTAGAAGATATTATCATCAAAGTTGTATTCTGCCATTCAGCTTATTTGGTATTGAATAGACATACTTTCTAAAGATCACATCTGGTAACTTTTCACAATTTTTTCCTCTTGACAGTTACCTAGTCACGGATTTTAACTTGGGTATATGAAATACAAATTTCTACCACAGTCCAATAGCTTAAAGAATTTTTTTAAAATTTGCTTTGACATTTTGTCTAATGTGCTGCTTCAGGCTCTATGTAGTCATAGCTTTCAAGTGATACCAATAGACCCATCCTGCAGGAATTATGTAAACCTTATATAATTAATATTTGTGAAATGTATTAAGATCCTGGCACAGAAGACAACATTAGGATCCAAAGCTTTTCTATAACTTTTTTTTTTAATCAGCTGCCAGCTGGATTCTATATGGCTTCTAGTTCCAGCTCCTATGCAAGAACATTGCTAGCATTTAAAATATACTGTTTTTGTAAAAGAAAGAGTTATTAGGAGGTCAGGTAATGTAGCCTCAGGGAGACTACAGAAATCCCACCAATCATTCAGAAACACACAAAGCACCATTACTCAATGTGCAGTCAGATTCAAAATATTTCCTTGGAGAGCTGCCTCTGAATCCTTGTAGTTGCTATTTGAGAAAGAGAGCTACTCTGAAATCTTTGTGTCTTCCCATGAACAGATTGTTACTAATGAAATGGTGCCACTAAAGCCAGGTGAGATAGGCTTCAAAATAAAGCTAACCCTATATTAAACCCATTGCAGAGATGAACCACACATGAAAAGCCAACAGTAGAGTTTCTAAGAAAAACACATGCAATGCCCAGTTAAACTTGAATTCAAGATAAAAAACAAAAAAATTATTTAGTTTAAGTGTGTCTCAAGTATTGTGTGGAATATACTTAGAATTCACTGTTTATTTGAATTTCAAATTGGATTGAGTAACCTGTATTTTTATTTGCTAAATCTGGCAACACTAGTCAAAGGTAAACTATTTTTTTAGCTTATTTTCAATTAACAGTATACCACCCTGCACCAAGGAAAAACACAGATGAAAAGAATTATATAATTGTCTATTTTGTTTTAATGATTTCTATTTCTTATAAAATGGCAAAGGACTCAGGTTTATAAACAACATTAAAACAGGTAAAAGAAATAGACTCTGCTGGTGTAAAGGATTATAATAAATATTTAAAGATCCACAGATCAGGAAAACTGATGTTGCATCAATCCTTATCATTTAAATAATTTAAGCTGTGACTAAAAAAGGTAATACCATGAACTACATACACAAATCAGTCTTATTCGTAGTCACCCTGCTTGCACATTGTCTGGATGATAACCTATTAGCCCTGAACTTCCAAGTAAAAAGCAATCATTGCATAAGGCACACATACTTATTACTTGCCTACCTCTTTTTAGTACTTCCTGTCTTCCAAATGAAACATTATTTTTTCCCAAGCAACTGTTTCATTTAATCTCTTATTAGCAAAGCAAATATTTGGTTCCTAAACTAGTATTTCCAATTTCTGTGACAGACACTTCCAAAAAGAAGCAAATTTCTAAATGCTATGGCAGGATTCCTTTCATTTGGGTGTTTAGACAGCCAATCACTTTGAAAGTATTTTTTAAATTCTCTCCAATGGATGTTATAACCCCTGTCCCCACCCCTCCCTGTCTTCCTAGAAAATTATTGTTTAAGAAAGTCTATTCAAATAGTGAAAATACGTGGCCAATATTTTCCTTATAAAAATGTAAGCACAATTAGACCAGGACCAAGCGCTCAAGTTAAATCAGTAATTCAGCCATTATTATATTTTTAGGTACTGGACACAGCCATTCTGGATCATGCAGTCACCATAAACCATCTTTCCTAAGTTGTTTGATCAGTATTATCCAAAATTTGTGACTCTGGGAACCTGACCTTACAATTTACCTGAGTAGGGCTTTTGAAACATACCAGTTCATAAAAGACTCTGGAAGAAACAAAGTCCCTGGTGAAACTTTACTTCTATTTGTTGTTGAGCATTTTTGTGACTGTTGTGTTAAATCTGAGCTGGTAGGTTATTAACCTTTACAAATTAGGCATTTAGTAGGCTCAGCTGAATCTTTTCTTAATTTGCACATTAGAATTTGCCAGAACAGCTGGCCCTGGGCTGGAATATTAGTTGAGATCTTTGATTTACGTAGTCCAAGAGCTAACATATAAATTCTGCTTTTGGAAAGGATGACCTAATCACTGCCAAATACAGTAAACTTTATGAATAAGAATAATAAGCAACAATAATAGCTAATATTTATTGAGCACTGATTGTGTCCCAGCCACTGTAGGTATCTTCAGTCATTAAATACTTTCAACAATCTTATGAGATTTATAATCCCCCAATTTTGTAGATAAGAAAATTCAGAGGAGTTAAGTTGCTTGTCCTAAATCACACAGTAAGTAGTAAAACTTGGCTTTGTACCTAGGCAATCTAGCTGCAGAATCTCCCTACTTACTACTTTGCAACACTGCCCCAGTAAATGTATCAGGTAACAAGGAAGCTTCTACCTTCTTCTGTCAGGCTTTAAGTGAAGGAGGTGCCATTTCTTGAACTGTGACACAGACTTCAGGTGAATAGTAGGTAACCAGGCTAAAGGAATGCAGGCAAACTTTCAGGCACACTACCAACCAACCATAGGCTGTAAATGTGTGTGCATATATTTGGTTTATTTTTAACATGTTTATGACAAGATTTATGATAGTGTTTTAGTATGCTTATGATAAGGTCCTGACAAAAATCAGGACCTGTAGTAAGAACCGAATTATAAATGTGCAGGGTGGGGTCTTCTTTCAAAGACAAAGACATTCTAGATGTTAGTCACCTGGAAAAGAGCTATGATGGGCCCAGAACACAAATAGGATCTCTAGCTAGGTGGCTGGCTGGAATCTAGTTCTCCTGGTTTTGATGACCAAGGGGCCAGAAAGTTGGCCTGGATAGTGGGGTGGAATGTAGTTGTTTCCCTAGGGGCAGGCTAGGGGCAAACAGGGCAAAATCCGGAGCAGGAAAAGTTGGACTCGGGTTTGTGCCTCTCTCACCTGTGCTTCTTTCCCTTTCGTCATTCTTGAATGTTTGAAAGAGGCTTTTCAAAAGTTCCAGTATATCTCTAATGTCTTAATGAGGGAGTTTTTAAAAAAATAAATTTGCATAGAGCACGGGAGTGTAGCAATGATGATGATGAAAATGAAGGAAAAGAATCCAGAGGAGAGAGGACGATGGATGAAGATGGAGGCTTCCTGTAGCTGGCCATCCTTCCTTGCTCTCGGTTCTGCTGCCAAATCCTGCAGGTTCTGGCTTGTATTTTAGTTTGGAGGCAGGACTCCTGTATGCCTTGTACATGCATTACAGGTGTGGGGGAATATTTGTACAATAGCTATGCTAGCTCTTTACCACAGTAAACTTTGAGAGAACTGTAGACAGTTCATAGTTTCTTCCTTCTTTTAAAAATACAGATGAGTAAATAACTTTTTTTTTGCTGGGTTGTTGACAATGCACACATATTTGCAAGTGTCAATTATACACACTGGAGGAAATGCTATGTATATATTGATTTATTAAGCTAAAAAATGCCCCCTGCCAAACCTCATTCCTAGCTCAAGATAGCATCACCTTAAGAATTTTACAGAAATTATCCAGAAGCCTCTAAAGCTAGAAGCATGGCGGGGGTTGTATGGGGGAAGAAAATAGAAAAGGAGCCACTGCCTGGTGAAACAAACTAAATAAAGCTTTGCCAAGCGAGCTCCATATGAGCTACTGAAACATTCATTTTCATTTCAAGAGCCCTCACCCCCCTTTCCTTTATTAAACATTTATTTATTTCAAAAAAAAAAAGGGTGATATTTTAGTTTATGTAAACATTTTACTTTGGGACGCAAAGAATCTCATGAGGTACTTATGTCAATTTTGATATTATTTTCCTGACAACTTATTGCAAGTAGCTCTAAAACCACACTGACACACACTCACTCAGAGGAAAGAATGGAGCTGTATCACTCCCTGTTGGGGAGATGCATACGAACACATCATATGTGTTCAACAGTCAGGAGAGTCCCAGGACCAGGAGGCTGATCTTGGCTCTGACCTCCACACATATGTGCAAGGATGGGGATGAGGCTGCTCAGTTAGTCCCTGAACCACCAGCCTCCTCACTGGCTGTGAACAAGGGCAGCCTGCCCCCCATTTGCAGGGCTAACTTTTCCGCCAAGAGGAAGAGTTCTTGAGCTCTTTAGAAAAAAAAGAAAAATGCCACAATACACTGCCTAGTAGAGTTAATCCTGACTTTGCCTACTGCAAGAGCTGTTAAAAAGAAAAAAGACGAGGAGCGAAATAAAATTAGTAAACAAACCTACTGGCTCCACTGGCCTCCAGTCTCATGAAAACATATCTAGTGAGGGGCAAGTCAAAACCTTTCATGGCGTTTGGTAAACATCTCTTGCCTGGCGGGTTACCGGAGCTGCCACGCAGAGCAATCCCCGCGGCTGGACAGAGGCTCTGTTAACCCGCCGCGATGCGCAAAGCCGGCACACTGTTCGGGAACCGTGGCGGATGGGTCCTCAAACCTTGCAGACACCAGAGGAAAAAAGGGTTTTCTCAGCTGATCGCAAGTAGAGGAAAAACGCACGCTATTGCCCCAAGTTGGGAAACTTTTCCTCAAAGCTTCAAGGAAAGCCCTAGTTTCTTTTCAAGAGGTTATAGAGGATTGTGTCTACAATTAAAGACATCTAAGCAGTTCAGGAGGAAAAATATACATTGACTACAAGCAGGAGTCAAATCAGTGTGTGTATGTGGCTTTGGAATGTCCTTATCTTGACTCAGTGTCCGAGCACTAGAGCCACTATTTCCACTGGCGCTTTATCCTACTGTTATCTCTTGTCGGGCTGCGTTTTCTAGAAAAACTGGGCACCTCCAACTCTACTCAAAAGCGTTTCTCTGAATCTCGCCCCGGCCCCCACCAAGCAGAGCTTGTTCCTCCTGCTCCTCTCTCCACAGCCTCTTGCCAGAGGCCGCCGCCGTCGGTGGTCCATGGACCTGCGAAGCCCGTAAGGGAAAGTGGTCCCCAGGCCTGTGCGTGTGTGATGGGGGAGTAGGTGGAATATGCGCAATGCTAGCTTTAGCCAAGTTAACAGTTTCTGCCCTGGCACGCATTTTCCGGGAGGCTGCAGACCGCTGGGTACAACTGCAACTCCGCAGCGGTGATCGCAAGCTTGAGCCGGACCGGGCCAGCTTCCGTGGGACTCGAATGCCGCATCGTCTCCCAGAGGCCACCAAGTCTCGGAGAACACACACCAGCCCCGCCCCGCCCCGCGCAGCACTGCTTAAAGCCTTTCCAGATGCGACTCTCCCGGCTTCTCCTGCTCTTCATCGCTCCCCGGGCCCATTCGCGTTAAGAAGTCTGGTCCCGGATTCTGGCAGAGTGCGCTTGGCGAGCGGAGAAGCCCCGGGTCGCAGTGTCGCCCACACGGGGTTCGAACGCTTCGCGCAGCCACCTGTTCTACAAAACCCGGAGTTTGTGCGAGCGCGGGCCACAGTAGGAAAGACCCTGTCATCCCCTGGGTTCCGTACAACCCAGGATCTCCAAAGGTGCGCGTCACCCCACGTCCTAGTGCGCACAGCCTTTCGCGCAACCCCAGAGGCTCGCATCGCTCGGTTTATCCGCGCGCCGCGACTTACTTCCCTGTCTCCCCGCTGCAGCCCCAACCCTAGCGCTGGCTGTCAGGGCCCATTCCATTCCCGGCCCCTCCAAAAGAACCGCGCCCCAAAATACCTGCCGTGAAGATGCAGAGGACGAAGAGAGTCTTGCAGATCATGGTACCCTAGTGCTCGGTGCCGAGCCCGACGCGGGCGGCGGGAGAGTTTGCCAGGACTGACCCCGCGCACGGGGCGCGGACGGTCCTCTGCCCCGCGGGCTGCGGTGGCGGGCGGGGAAGCCAGGCGATCGCGGCGCGGCTCCGTCAGCTGTGTGTCCTCCGGCGCCCGGCGAGCTTCTGCTCCATCCCAGCCGCCCAAGCCCGGGGCCGTCCCCGCCGCGGCGCCAGCCTCCGCCAAACTCCTCCCACTCGGGCCCCACGGCGACAGCTAGGCCACCCCCTGGCCTTTCCTCTCCCAGAGCTAGGGTCCCGGGAGTCCCGGCCCAGGGCGGCCTCTGCTGGACAGTCAGGGCGCCAGACCCGAGTGTTGACTGTTCAGCAAATGTTTGGAGTGTCTAGCACTGTGCTGGGAACTAAGGAGATGTAAAGAAGTGGGAGGGGATCTCTGTCCTCCGGAACTTATCTCAGCTTTTCTTACAAGAGCTTACATCCTTTAAAAAGGTAACCATATCTTATTTTAGGCGTCACCTGGAAGACCCAGACCCCACTATTGTAAGAGAGCACACGTATTCCTTTCTAAGCACGAGAACCGTTTTTCCTTCATTTCTCCAAACGCTTCTGACTATTTATTAAACCCTCACACACAGTCAACCTCAGAGGACACTTTCTGGTACCTGAGCCAGTATGTCTGCTGTCCTATTCAGCTTCTTCCTAGAAGAAATAGTACCGATAACAGGAAGCACTGATCATGGAATTACTATGAGCAAGGCATCATACTCGGTGTTATATTGTTACTCCTTCTAACAGCACGATGACATGAGAATTATTATTATTTCATTGTACAGATGAGAAGACGAAGAGATAGTGAAGTCATTTGCTCAAGGTCACATAGCCAGTAAGGGCTGGACCCCATAACAGAACAGCTTGTGTGCACGGGACCATCATAACAAAAGCTAGCATTTCCTGTGTTATCACTTCATGCTGGACAATTGTGCTGTACAGGTTTTAACCAAATCAAGTTCTCAAAATGATACTTTGAGGTGGGCACTGTTATTGATTCATTTCCAGGTGAGGAAATGGAAGCACAAAGAGGTTTAAGTGCTAGTTCAAGGTCACACAACTAGCTAATGATATCAGATAAGATGCCTGCCTAAGTCACCATGGGTCACCTTCATACTCTACTCCCTCTTCAAAGCCCAAAGGTTCTGTGTGTTTACGCAGATCAAAGCTGATCTTTCATTTGATCCTCTCCACCACCTTAGACTTGCTTCTCACACCTCTTATCAATCAGACCAGATGCCAAATCATCTCCTAGTATTTATGTGATTATTAGTCTGGTGGTCTCCTTGGCACTAGAGCTGGGAAGCCACAGGAATTAATGAATCTTCCAAAACAATTGATTTACTCGAGACTATTAGTAGCTCTGGAGAACAGCACTGTTTTTCTGTGACTTCTTTTGCATATACCAGAGCCTCAGGATTTATCTTCCCACTCTTTTGGGCCTCATTATTTTATAAGTGACAAGGTCACTTCCTCTATCTGACCACCATTACCACTTGTAGAACTTGTCATGCTTCCACAACCAGAAAGAAAAACTGGGCACACAGTTTTTCTTTCCTCTTTGTAAATGTATTGATTCTTTTTGGAAGGAGAACAAAAAGATATTTGTACAACTAGTGCCCATTCCCCTTTTCTCCTCGCTAGCCAGAGAAACCACAAATTCCATTTGTTAAACACATTTTCTTAATGCTTTTGACCTTGAGGTCCTTCCGGTTTCTAGTGTAATCTACATGATTATGAAGAATTTCTGCATCTGGCTTATAGTTGTCATGGAGGCAGATATCACACACAGATGAATTTTTGCAGGGCCTTTCTATAAGGAACTGCTGCCTTTAAATAGGGTCATTTAAGTAAGTGACCCTATAATGGAAATAAAGGTTTTTGAAAAGTACTTCACAGAAAAAATGATTCAATATAAATTTAATAAAACTTTAATGAAATCCCCCTGGAGTGCAAAGCATGTGTGATTCTGACTTTGATATCTAAGGTGATTGTTTGGAACCCTAAGGATAGTGATGCCCATATACAAATCAGCTAAAATTTCCAAGGTTTTTTCACTGTACACAAAATAGAATTGAAAATAATTTCTTTAACAAAATTATTTTTATTAATGATTAAAACTTTTAATTCAGTAACTGTTAACTATAGATAAAAATGTAATGTTGAATTTTATAAATTCTTTAGTCATCATAATTGTTAATGTGCTTAAAGTTTTTGGGTAACTCTTATGAATAAATGTATTCAAAGATTTTTAAAAATTCATTGATTTAGAGAAAACATATTTGATCACTTACTAGGTGCCAGACACTGTGGGAATGTCATAGGTTATAATAGTTAGGGTAATACTGCTGTGACAAATCACCCCAATCTCTCCAGAGACTTAAGCAATAATGGTTTATTTCTCTCAGCAAAGTCTACTGTAGAACCAGGTCACACCTCAGAGTAGCTGTCCTCTTTGTCAAGACTCAGGGTTATATCTCTCTATCAAAACCTGCTTGCCCTCTCATTGAGATAGAGAAGGAGAGAAAAGGAGAGTCAGTGCAACAGTTAAATCTTCCACCTAGAAGTTTCGGCTCATATTTCATTGACTAAAGCAAGTCAATAGCCATGCTCAATTTCAAGAGATCAATCTTCTTGTGTGCTCAGATGAAGAGGAGAGCTGGATAGCAGGGGACTGTTGTGATGTGTGTCACAGTGGTTAAATGTCCCTGCCATAAGGAAGCTTATATTCTAGCTGTAAGGAGTCAAACATTGTATGAACAATCACAAAAATATAAGCAATAATTTATCTTAAATGACAGAAATAATAATACTAACATTTACTGAGTTTCTACTATGTGTTAGGAATTATTTAAAGCTTTTTATATAACTTGTTTAAATATTACACTCCAGAAGGTTATCCCAATTTTACAAATAATAAAAAAAAAAAGCTGAGAGATACTCAAAAAGTTTAAGTATGAAGGAAACCAAGAGATGCTATGAATTATAGCATGGGGACTTGCACTCCTCAATGGGATCAGGGATGGAATTTGCATACAACCCTTTAGTCAAACCTTAAAGCAAAAGCCTGTGTCTTCATGAAAATCCCCTGTTTTTTTTTTTTTTTTAAATGCTCCACTGGGATAAAAATCTAAGATAAATCGGCCTTTCACTGAGTTCCACTCTTTTTGATTACTGTTAAAATGAATTTCTAGTGTTATAGACTTTCAACATGTTATAAAAAATTGCCCTTGGTTAACTTAGCTTTTGACATCCTGAATTTATTATAACTTATAGATAATGTCATATAATGTATGTTATATAATATAGAAGTGTTAGCTTTAGACTCTGGGATTTATCATGGCCTAGGAGAGACAGAATACTGTGATTGAGAGCTGTGTGAGGCAGTATGTGCAATGGTTAGAGACTGGGTTCTGATGTCTAGCCTATGGCCACTGAACTCTGGATCTAATCCACCCTCTGACAAATACTGAGTAACTCTAGTTACTTGGCACCTCTATGTCTTAGTTCCCTCCTGGCATTATTGGGAAGATTGAATGGGCTACATATGTGAAGGCGTGGCATGTTCTAAGTATCAATGCATGTTAGCTATTATTAGAGGAGAAACTTTGGGGATACATTAAAAAAAAAGTTGTTGAATCTAAAGCACTAGAAGAGACCATTAATGCCTACTGCAGCTATTTCTTCACACTCATAGTTATGTGACTTGGTCTCTGCCCTTAGTAATTCCACTCCTGCCACAACTGAGCTGCAGGGGAAAGCTCTACAGTGTCTCTGACAGCTCCTTTCCTACCTCACCTCTATCCCAAAGGCAGAAATGCACCAGCCTCAAGACCCTAATATATAGACCCTGATATATTTTGCTTTCTTTTCATTTCTCTTCCCAAACCACATTGCAATAATGTCTCCATGGGTTCTGCTACAATTCTTCACATCATTTTTCTTTTCTCTTAACTGTGATTCCCTCTTTTTAAATATAAATGGCAAAAAAAAAGATTTAAAACAATTATGCAATATGCGCAAAAAGAGAAATTTGGAATTTTGCCAAGTAATGTGTGCTTGAACAAGGGCATTTGTAAAAGGGCATGGTGAAAACTGATTATTTTCTTGGTTTAAATAAAGTTGTTTGGAGCTGCGTGAGCTCTTTGAAAACACTAAACCACAGGTCACTAATTTTTATTTTAATTAAGGAGGAAGCCCTTAAAATATTTCAGAAAGGAAGAAACTAGCTTCTTGAAGGTCATACACATATTGAGACCTCTTATTTAAACAAGTCTAAAACTCGATTAATATTATAGACCTATCTTGTCCAAGAGAAGTAAGATACAACTCACATATGTAATTTGAAAACTTCTAAAAGTCATATTTTTAAAAAGGAGAAACAGGTGAAATTAATTATTTAAAGTATATTTAATAATATGCTTTATTTAACTCAATATATCTAAAATATTTATCATTTCACATGTAATGAATCTAAAAATATTAATGAGATATTTTACATTCTTTTTCTCATTCCAAATCTTTGAAATCCAGTGTATATTTTACACTTATGTGACATCTCAGTACAGACTCGGTACCGTAAGCAAACATGGTTAGTAGCTATCATAATGGGCACTGCGGCTATAGAACATTGGCCTGGTCTTTTTGCCTCGCGTCACGGATATGCTCTGTGAGAGTACAGAGCAGTGCTAACAGGAGTAGTTGAAAGCCTAAGACTTGCTGATTGCATAGCTTCCAATCCTCATTAAACACTCTGAGTCTCAGTTTCTCCTTCTGTGGAATGGAGATGATGATGATAATAATGATACATTGTGTCAAAGGATTATTATGATCATTACATGCATGGAAAGGATTTAGAACAGACCCTAGACAGAGCAGAGCCTCAATAAATGTTTTCTGTTGTATTTGAGAGGAATGGTTATGAAGATGAAAATGATTATTAATAGCAAAATCTTCCCAATTGTCATTGTAGTATTAGAGATTCCTTACTACTCAGAGGCATTGACAATATCTCTTGTCCCTAGAAATCTACATATGTGCAGTTTAGAGCAGCAGTTTGCAATATTTTTGTTTCAGGACACCTTTACCCTCCTAAAATTTGATTAAGAACTCCAAAAACCACTTGTTTATGTAGGAAGGTCATTTAAGGGCCCTTTAAGATAATGACATTTTTATTCTTTTATATTATACCAAAACTCAACAAGCAGTAGTTTTTTAAAAGTTAACAATAATGTGGAATCTGAAAGCATCGCAATTAAATGTTCATTTTCCATTATATTAGAATCCATGGTTTATCTTGCACTTTGAATGTTATCTTTTCCCATGTATGATTTTGTAACATCACACATTATTTATATAAAAATATTGGTTCGCAGAGTGACGTGGATTTTCTGAATTTTAACACATTTTATTATACAACATCAAAAAGTTACATTTGTTAATATCTTCACTTAAATGATCAGAAAAATCTTTAAATATTGAGAAGCTGTAAAGATAATGGTGGAGGATACAAGTTTGACAAAAATCTAATTTTCCTTGAAAGCTTGAATCTTATCATTGACACCAAATACAGACAATTGTTTTCTTTGAAGTAACAGGCTAACTTCATGGAAAAAATATGTATGAATATCCAAGTCTGAATAACCATTATTTGTCTGTTAGTCACTCTCTCAGGTAAAAATTGTGTTCCATGAAAAAGTGGTTAATTCAGCTTGCAACTCAAATCATTATATGAGTGCATTTTCTTCAAGACAATCATTTCATTTTTGTGTTCAGTCAATAGGCTTTATGCATACATCTCATTTATATACATAGACATAAAAATGTGTATTCAAGATCAAGATTTAATGAATTTAGTTTTACTGCTTTTAAAAGGACATTCATAAATGCAACTTGCTTTTTTTCTGCCTTTAAACTGGACATGCATAGTGGTGAAGAATAGAATGACTACTAGCATAATTTGGTACTACTGACTTCATTTATGCTAAAGCACCAAAAGTTTTAACCATAATCACTTTTGTACCATCAATGCAAAAGTCAACATGTCAAAAAGATAAAATAAAAATAAAAAATAAAAAAAAATAAATTGCACCTTAGTATTATCATGGAAATAATGTTGACTTTGTAGACCTGAACTGGTAATATCTGTCGACTCATCAAGAGCCAAGGAAAACCATTAGAAATCATTTAAAGGTATTAACGTTTTTAAGTTGATTATTGTTGTTGCTCCTAATGTCCTCAGCTCTTTCAGCAACTGAAAGTCTATTCATCCAAAGAAGCTTGTCTTCTCTGGATACTGTTATTTTGGCTGCTACAATTAAATACAATTTAAGCAACCCACAATTGGTAAACAATCTTTTTTTTTTTTGCATGGCTAACAAATGATCCACTTAGTTCCTTTGGTTGCAGCTTCATTTCGATTTTTAATTCTCATGGAAAAAATCTGTTCTAATGAGATATTTGTTTTACATTTTCTTATTGTTCTGACTGTTTTGGGAGTACTGTGCTTTGGCAATAGTGTGACGATTATTTAGTCTGGTAATATTGACCTAATTGTATCCTTTTAATATAGCAATAGCATAACGCTGTGCAATTTAATTTGATAACAAAATAATTCCCATTGCATTGTACCTTAAAAGTATGATGTTCAGAGTCTACTTTCCATTTTCTTTTTTATTTGTATCAACATAATGGGTATGCAATAATAAAAAAATAATAAAATAAAGGGTAGTGGTATGGTGATATGTATGCATTCAAAATGCTGACAAAATGTGACTTCATCACTGTGATTTGTAGTGTGCTGAGTAGCAATATGAAGTAATGAGAGTGTGACATACAGTTTCTGCCACAAGTATTCAACACTGACACTGCTGTAGTAGCATGAAAACAGCCAAAGACAACATATGAACAAATAAGTGTAGTTGTGTTCCAATAAAACTTTACTTATAGACACTGAAATTTGAATATCATACAACTTTCATGTGTCGTGAAATACTATTCTTTTAATTCTTTGTGGACAGTCTGAGGTCACAGGTAGTACAACGACAGATTTGGTCTGCTAGCCATCCATAGTTTGCCCACCTCTGTTCTAGAGAAGATTTGCATTTGTTTTTGCTAGATATCCTGGATTGGTTTAAACCTATAACAGTCTCAGATTATTAGCCTGGGGTTTCCTGAACCAAGTAATGTCTATTCAAACTCCAAATCCATATGAGGTTAGGGCTATGGTTCTGAAGTATGAAGGAGACTATTTTCCTTAGTATTTTTTCTTTTTCACATGGAGCTGAGGCCTCAGAGATAAATTACCTTTTGTGTTTCCCTTTATCATCAGCCTTTTTTTTTTTTCTAGCTTACCTTTTTAATTTAAGTTGTGGTCACTCTTCAAGGGCTCTCAATTTGTGCAAGAAATCTAATCTCATTGCTCTAATTTATACAAGCCAAGCCCTTATGCTTCTTCCCCATATATGTGTTAAATCCAGAGCATTTACAACTCTAAAAACTGCTGAGTACTCCAGTCATAGCTTGACTCTCTCTTTTTGGAGAAAAGGGGGCTAGAGATTTTCTTTGCTTTCTTGTGAGTCCATTATATATTTATAAAAAGTTTATAGTAGTTTATCTAGCATTTTAAAAATGTTTTGCACCAGGAAGTAATATTATAAGAATTAGTCATTCTCCTCAACATAGCTCTTCAAATCCAGGGGCTTTCTGTCAAGGTAGGGGTGTAGGAATTTTTGCAAGGCTTCCTAGATCCCCAAAGATAGTCATTTTATTACTACAGTCTTTCCACTTGTCTAAAGACTTTGCTTATGAAGTTCTCTGTATATTTAGACCTCAGACATTACTGTTCTCATGATTCAATCTATCTCCTAAAATCCTGGAAATTCTTTTCTTGTTTTAGAAAAATCGTTTTTCTTTCATGATTCTGGCTGAGATACTTTGTCTATACTGTCATCTTCTCTCAGTTTTAGAGATTAGGTCATTAGAATCAGAGATCTGGGAGATTATCAAGCTACTTCTGATTTTCGTTCTACCA
Organism: Macroglossus sobrinus; assembly: GCA_004027375.1. NCBI lineage: Eukaryota > Metazoa > Chordata > Mammalia > Chiroptera > Pteropodidae > Macroglossus > Macroglossus sobrinus. Next base: position 43,787 of record PVKZ01002854.1, on the reverse strand, counting down.
CGGTCCTTTCCTTCCTGCCTCCTCTCTGTCAAGCTGGCAATGAAACCTAGATTGACTATTTGTTTAAATTTCATGGAAAAGAAATACAGTAGTAGTAGTAGTACTAATAATAATAAGGGTAAAATTGATTAATAGTTTTAAATATTTCCTGCCACATATTCAAATTATCTACCCTACTACCATATGTCCTTTCAGATATGGTTAATATGACTTTTTTAGGAGGGGTTGTTTTGAAGATAAAAATGTTATTCTATTTATTAAAATTATAAATGTTAAAACTTTTATAGTCAGCTTCTGAATTTTATTATATTTATTGATTAATCAAATTTTATATATAATTTTTTAAATATTTGGATAATGGCCTCCTACATAAAACTACATTTGAGGCTACAATTATAGATTTAATATTTTAAGTTCCCTTTTAAGTGTTTCTGTTGTCAGGCACCAGAACAAAATTTCTAAATTTTTGAATAATTCTTTTTAAATCTAATAAATGAATGCAAATAGTGATACTCAAGTTCCTTTAAATATTCTAATAACATAAATACTAATAAATTTTCTACTTATAATTACAAATTTAAGTGACATATTGGTGTGTTTTTAGATAGAATTAAAAATAACTATACTAATAGGCCAAATTCTTTGAAATAGTAAAAGTACATAAAATACAAAATATATAGAGATTCCTGAACCACAATTATTATTTTTATTATTGTGATTATTATTGGCTTATTATAGATATAATCCTCTGAAATATTTTTAAACTTTATTCTAAATATTCTTGGTTTTAAACTATATTTACCCATTATAGAAACATTTATCAAATCCTAAGACATTTTAGGGACATTTTCTCACATATGTAATGGTTAAAGTTATTAGCTAAGGTGATGACTGAATTCTTGTTTGCAATATCAATTATTAGAAAGACTTCATAAAGTAAAGAGCTTAGTCTCCTAGTCCATGTAGTTCACTTCTCTGCTCTGCTAATGGAAATCTTTATTCCTATCTAGGTCACTTGACTGAATTTGACATTTCCTTGGCTTTTAACATAGTTGTAAATCTTATGAACTTGTCAAACCATTCATATGCCTTTATTTGGTAGAATTTTTCAACTCTTTAAGCTGTGAAAATGACATTTTTAGTCAAATTCTGGAAATCTTATATCTTTGAGTGAGTATTTGATTACAAATTATAAAGTCTTTTTTATTGTCAGGTTCTTAGATTGCAAGCCACAGAAACTGATTCAGGCTAACTTAAGCAAAAAATGAATTTATTTAAAGGATACAGGCAATTCAAAATAGAAGGCAAAGTTAAACATCAGGCCTTAAGAACCAGGGATCTTCCTGAGTAGCAGTAATTAAAGGATTGTTTTTTTATTAAGTCCCCTCAGGAGGATAAAAAAGAATAATCTCCATTCATTTTTAGTTATAAGATTATCAACACAAAATTAAAAATCTTAAGTGGACAAGTTTGGTCTGTTTTGTGTCAAATACTACCCCTCGGCCAGGCAAGTCCCCAAAGGAAGACAAATGCTACTACCTGAGAAGTAAAAATCTAAAACTGGGCAGGCTAACAAAGGCGACATTCCAGTCTTCCAGGGATAGAAATTGTGCGGATAGCTCTGATTCCTCTCAAGTCAATAAAAATAGATCCTTTTGGTAATTACTGGAATGCGAGTGGTTTTATAAACCTCTTCTCTATATTTAACCAATTTTGATGTTATTACTATCCTAAATGGAACTCATGCTAGAAAACAAGCATGTAGCAGTATAACTTACTATTAAAATTTCCTTCCATATTACTTTATCCTCAAATTAGTAACAAGTCACTTGTCTGGAAGAAAAATAAGGCCACCCAAATTATTGGGTTAAACCAACTAAATGCCTTTGGCTAAAGAGCATAACAAATCTATTTGCCTCCCTGAGGCAAAGTGAGTGTGACAGGCCACCAGTGGTGATATGAATAACTACTTCTTCACTGCATCAGTAACCACTGGATAAGAGCATAGTGAGTATTCAGGAGAGCAGAAATAATCATCATAGTAGCCACTTTATAGAGTCAGAATTACTTGTTTTGATGGTGAGCACTGAATGTTCAAACTATTAAGTCTATGTGACTTATCCTTTGAAAACATGATTATATTTGGCATTTGCATTCAAATTGTAATATATTTCCCTGTAGTCTAGCCAGGCAGAGACTATGATCTTTAAATATTTTTTGAATATTACTTGCAAAATTTTTTCAGTTTATTCCATTTGACATTGGGTAGATATTTGCCATTATTTAAGTAATATTGTGTGCTTATAAAACATCTAAAGAGATTAAACAGTAATTCTTGTCTTTAGAAATGGCAAGAGTTCACTAAAATCAATTACAGTTCGTTGTATTATTTCTTCTCTTTGATGTTAATAAAGAAACATATTGAGCTATAGTTTAAAGCCTAGTGCCATTCTATTTTAAATTATTTATAATTTAAAATATTATTGCAAAGCTATTTTTAGGTATGCAGTCATGCTACCTTAGGTTGTAGCACTAATAATTAAATAAGGAAGGACTTGGTGATTAGAAGAGACTGGCAGTCAAGCACTTAGTCATTTTTGCTCTATGTAAAATGTTGACATACCATTAAACAAAGCTGTAACAATAACACAATAAAAATACAATAGCTTCAAGGAAGCTAAAGAGAGCTTTATGGGCTTTACTTTTAATAATTTAAAATATCAATATGAAGAAGGCCTTATTTGGGCCATAATTTCACATGCAGAATAAAGTGTAAGTCTGTATAATTAACTAGCAATGTACAGAGAGAATTTGGACTCCTGTGGTTTTGGTAAGCAGGGTTGTTTTAGCTTGAATTATCTGTATTGGTTAATTATAAGCTCATGCTAGTTATATGTTAGCTGTCTGCTAAAAATATGGACTTCTTCACATGTGAAACGTCACTGGAAGGAAGGTGCCCAGACAAGGATCTCTTCCTTGCCTTCTAATGTGGCAAATGATTAGTCCTTTAGAATGGAGTGTGACCAGAAGAGATCTGTGTCTCTCCCAGACTGAGACTTTTAAGTAGATGAGGCTTCTCTACTTGCCTCCCTCTCCTTCCTTCTCAAGACAGAGAGAGCCTGGGCTCTGACTCACCATGGAGGCAACCCCCTCTCACCAAATAGGACACCTGTATTAAATTATTATACGAGCAAGCAACCAAATTCTACTGTATTAAATTATTATAATTTTGGTGTTATTTTTGGCCTACTATTGCTAGCTTTCACTGGGTCATCTAATTCTACATCCTCTGCTTTTTCTGGGAAAACTCTGATGTCTTATATGAAATCTGCTTACCATCATTATTCATACAAGTATATCTCTAAGCGGCATCACTTTCTCAAGGATTATTTGGGCCTTCAATGATCACTCTGGAGAGCATTTGACTTGAACGAAGTTATTCATTGAGAGACACCTTAGAAAAGAAAGAAAATAAGACTTCTCTGGCCCAATGGTCAGTATTTTTTATTTTTATATAGTGGATTCCAAATCACATTATTATTATTATTATTATTTTTTTGGTAAACAAAATAAAGTCTTCTGAAGACTGAGTGTACATTCCCTCCCATGTGTTCACTCATAAGTCACGATGACTGTTATCTCTAAAATCCTCGCTGAAGACTTATAAAGGCTCTACATACTCTGTTCTCATTGTGAGAATTCTTCTTTTCCCTGAACATAAACTTTATAGCAGGAAACCAGTTTCTGATGTTGTAGGTTTAAAAAAAATGGTGATATAGAACAACACTGTTAATCAAAACACATTGAAAAGAAAAAGGCAAATTATAAGGATTCATATTTAGATATTACATTTACTACGATAAAGTAATACTTGTTTGCTGTTGAATATTTCTGAAATAAATTCCAAAATTTATAATCATAAGTGGAACTTGAGAAAGTGTCCTATCAGTTCTGACAGTATATTTAAATATAGTTACAATTGTAAGTTTTTATTGTGGTGAGACCACTTAACTTGAGATCTACCCAAAACAATATTTTAAGTATACAATATAATACTGTATTTCAAATCAAATTCTAATTTAAAACTTGTTTTACCAAAAGATTCTTTGGCCAAAGCTAATGAGCAATTTGACCAACAGACTGACAAATTAAACTCATTTTTCCTAATAAGTTCTCCCTTTCTCCTCCAGTTGCCTCCCTATGTAGGGCATGACTTATCTAGGGAGAGAAAAACACTTTCCTGATAAAGACTAGGCAAACTTATTCTAGATCCTTCACAAAATGACAATTGAGAGGATTCCTAGGTTGAACTGGATATTGCACTCAAATGGGTGCCATTTTTTTCCCTCTGAATTATGATACCTATTCATGAATTGACTAAGTCCTCAGTAAGAGACTCTCCTTTGAAAGCTGAAGCATGAACAGACCTTCTGGAATTTGAAGGAGGTTCTTCAACAACCTCCTTCCTAGGGGTCTATAGTAGTTTCTTATGGCTGCTGTAACAAAGTATCAGAATTGGGTGGCTTAAAACAACAGAAATTTATTGTCTTATAGTTCTAAAGGCTAGAAGTCTGAAATCAAGGTTTTGGGAGGACCACGTTCTCTTTGAATCCTGTAGGAGAGAGTCCTTCTTTGCCTCTTTATAGCTTCTGGTGTTTGCCAGCAATCACTGGCATTCCTTGGCTTGTTGCTACACTGCTCCAGTCTCTACCTCCATTGTCACATGGTCACCTTCTTATAAATCATATTGGATTAAGGGCCCACTCTACTCCAGTATGAACTCATATTAACTAATCACATCTGTAACAACCTTATTTCAAAATAAGGTTACATTTTGAGCTATGAGGGTTAAGGCTTCAATATATCTTTTGGGGAACAGGGACACAATTTAACCCCTAACAGCAGTCCTAACTACAAACAGCACTTTCGTCTATTTGTAAATGATTTTAATTCAACTTGATGAAAATCATCAAAATTATTACTTATTATAGCCTTAATCTTGACCTAGTTGCAAAGGCCCTCTTATCTTAGAGCAATAACTGCCACTGAAAAATTTGTCAATGCTTCTTGTGAGCTAGTCCTAGGTTCCCTGCCTTGTTCCTCATACAGTGTAGACATTACTACTGACTGAGATTACACAACATTTTTCAGCCAGTCAATTAACTTCTTGTGAAATTTGTTACTTTCACCCTCTCACATTATTATTCACTGTTTTAACACCCCGAATCCTGCTTCTCTCCTGCCTCTACTAGAAGAAGGAGTATCTCACAATTGTTTGACCTCAGTTAGGGAACTTCCTGTACCTCACTCTGCTTTATTAGAAACTCCTAAAGTGAATCCTGACCTAATATTATTTGTCAATGGATCCTACCTTAAAACTGCAACTGGAGGTTATAAAGCAAGGTATGCTGTCATTAATTAAAGCTTGCCTTTAGAATGTGGTCCTCAATCTAAGGTAAAAATCAGATTAGATGACAGAATTTACTGCACACTCTGGAGTGTACAAACTATCTAAATGCCAGAGGATAAACACGTATACAAATACTAGGTAAGCTTTTGCAATTGTACATGACTTTAGGATATTTTGGAAGCAGAGGGAATTTTTCACTTCTGCTAGAAACCTAATAAAAAATGAATAAATGTTAAATGCATTCCTAATTCCTTGAAAAGTGACTGTTATATACATTGAGGCTTATGACAAAAGAGACAATAAAGAAGCTGAAGGAAATGCTCTAACATTTTTACACCAAACAAGCAGTCTTAACCAAAGATATGATCTTAATTAAACCCCAAAGATAAATATTTGGCAGAATTCAAAGAAATCATTATAAAATATCAACATTTAGCTTCTGATTTTGAAAAGGAAGAATAGGAAATACATGATTGTACACTTTGCTCAGACCATCTCTGGCATTCTCAAGATGGAATGACTTGCTAACATCAGATGATTTCAATGAATATTAGTTGAAATTTTCAGTGAAGCTATTTCACGTGATACTGATATATTGGTTACTATTATTGTAAATCAACATTGATGGGAAACTTTAATAAGATAACTGAAATTCATGTGTTACCTGTCAATAATATAATCTTGGGAAAACTGTAAGGTGGGAAGCGAGTCTTACAGGCCCTTTGAACACCTTCAGCTGGATTTTATCCAACTTCTATCCTCCCTAGGATATAAATATATTGTAATTTTTTTATGTCTGTTTTCAGAATGGGTTGAAGCATTTCTCAGTCAAAAAGTTACAGCTCTTATAGTTGCTAAAAAGCCACTAGACTTTGTGTTTTCAACCTGGGGTATACAAATGTTTACATCAAGTGACTCATCTACATACTTCATGGGAATTATTATAAAATAATTCAGTAAGGCATTACCCTTTATTTAGAAACTACACTGCCTTTCTCACCACAGTCTTCAGGAAAGGTCGAAAGAACCAATGTTGTTTATAAATTAAAATTAACAGAACTTTCAGAAACTCTTGTATTCCATGGCCAAAGGTATTTCCAACAGCCCTTATGGTCACATGGTCCACCCCTTTGTAAACACATTGGTGATCCTCATATAGATCGGTAACCGGAAGGCCTATATATTTAGGAATTTCATCTCTGATACTAGACTCCAACCTGCTGTAAACATGGTAAAATATTACAAGGAACTCAGATATTATACTGTCTCATCATCCAAAGGCTAAAGCCACCTTTCCACAACTTTTTGCCAAAGAACCCCTTCATGATTTGCAATCAGGTGAGTTTGTATATTGAAAGAGACATCAGAGCAAAATTGTTCTTGACCCTCATGGACAAAACCTTATCAGCTATTGTTAACAACAAATATAGCAGTGAAACTGCAGCGAATCAATCCTTGGATTCCACATTTCACAACTAAAGAAATAATCAGAATTTCACACAATTAAAAGGCTACTCCAACAGGAAATCTGAAACAGGATTCTCAGTGATAGTTTAGAAACAGCTGATATTCAGAAATAAACAACTAACCCAAGATCTTCAAAATAAGCCAATGATCTCAGTAGACAGATTCATCTAAGATGTTGAACCAGAATTTCTAAATAACTCCTATTTTGCTTTCCAGTGCTTCCTTATAATTGTTCACATTGTCTATAGGTTTGTGGTTGTCAGCTACTTGTAATAGTCCCTTTTGTCTTTTCTTTCCTCTTTAAGATAATTGTTAGATAAGAATAGAGTCACTGAGATTATCTCAAAAAGTAGTCACTGCCCCTGTCTTACTGACTGCTGGACATTTCATCCATCGCTAGATCCTAAGGATAAAATCTCTGGTAAATTCTGGTTTCATCAAACAAAATCATAGAGAATTATAATCAATGACATTCCCACTTACACCTTAAACATGGACAAATGACTTTAAACAAATCAACTTGTAACTTTGCTGTGTCCCTCTCTCCTAGAAAAAGAACTAATATTACAATCTGCTATAAAACCCTCAGTTATTCTAAATTTGAACTCAACAACCTTTTTAGGGTGGTGGACTAAATACTTGCCACCTGTAAGATATTCAAGTGTGTAGCACAACTAATGTAGGACTTTGATTCTGACCTTCTGGCATGAACCCCTTCTGTTTTCCTGCCTCTCCATGTGCCCCTACTGGATACAACTTCCTTTGTGTCCAAGGTATCTGGTCCTGTTCTTCTCAGGCTAGCGCTTTATACTCCTTAGAAATAGTACTTTGAGACTTGTCTGTGCAGAAAGCCTAATTCTATAAATTATCAGAGCTGGAAATTCTGATTGAGACACAAGCTCCAGAATAATTTCACCTTGATTATTCAGGTACTCTACCTGGAAGATTATTGACTCATGGTTTATGCAAATGATCAGAGCAGTGTTCCCACCTGTGGGAATCATAAAAGTGGGAAAGACTGTAAGAAACTTATCCCTAACTTTGGCAGAAATTATTATTGTTACCACCTCTGCTTTAGATGGAATACAGATCATTCTCAACTTATTGGCATGAACAGTGATGGACAACTGATTTGCTCTAGATTAATTGTTGACTGGTCATGGTAGCATCTGTGCCCTTGCTAATTCTTGCTCTATGTGTATTAGTAGTAGAACATAGCAGAACAGATTATACATCACCATAACAAAAAAGCTACTTGTCTCTCTAAGGTTGATCCTCATGGTCTATAAAATTTGTTCTTGGCCTGTGCTGGGCGATTGAAATGCCTGATTCCATGCATTTTACAGAAGCTATATTAATCATTCTAGTTTTGGTCATAATGACCACTACATGGGTCCATTCCATTCTTCCAAGAATAGACACTCTCTCATCAGATGATCACCATGATGATATAACAAAAATGTCAAGACAACCTTGCTATGCAATTGATTATGAAGATGGCTTAACAATCCCTGAAAAAAAAAAAAGCTGGATCTCTAGCCTTTCACGAATTGGTTAACCCCTCACAAGTAAGATACTGACCAAAAAGAGAGATGAGAGGCTGAATATAGAGATAGACATTGGTGAGACCATATCGTATATGGCTATACCTCTCTGACCTACAATCTGCAGCAAACGGCATGGGACACCAGACTACAACATCTGCAGTGACCATTTCAGGAAGTCATACCATAACCGCTCCAGCAATTGTCCCACAATGGGCAGGGCATGATCAGTTGTTTCTAGCTTCTCTATTTTTCACCTCTGTTTCCAACTCATGACCAACCAGAGAAAGCCACATATGCTACCCAAACCAATTACATTTGACTCCCTACTTTTATTTTTTCCTCCTCCAGCTTCTCAATGCCACCTTCTGAACAGGCCATACCTAAAGCATTCCCTTTTTTTCCTCCTCCATGATTAAGCTTTATTACCCACCTGTTCATCTTTGAGTCTCTGTAAAATGCAAGCGATGGTGACTGACTTCTTTGCCATAGTTAACTCTGAATACAAAGTCTCGTTTGTTCTGATTTTAGCAGTCTTTGTTTCTACAGCAGTCAGTCAATAACTTAGTTTTGTTTTAGGATATCTATAACAATGGGCCTAAAGGTATAAAATTATAAAGTTAGCATCAGACATGAAAGGTAACAGGATAGTGAAGGAAGATTCTTATGTTAAAATGAAGGACAAATGGTTTCTGAAAAATTGCCTTAAAATCTCCTGGAAAATGTGAAGGGGAAGAAAATACGCAATTTGTTTTTGTAAAATATCTTGATGGGCTGGATGGAGTCCTTATTTTTTACAATAAAAAAAAAAAGAAAAAGAAAGTCCAGTGCTTTGTATGTGAGAGCAATCTGCTTACGAAGGTTCTAAAAGCATTTTGCAAAATCACCTGATGTCAAGTACTATAAATCCTTTTTTTTTTCAAAAATGAGAAGTGGGGGCACTGTTGATTTTTGTAAGAAGAGAACAAAGATTTTTGTACTCTCCCATTAAATATTCTAATAATTATTTCAGTACCATATTTTCCCATAAACTAGTTTGTATGTCAGGCTCTTATATACTATGTAAAGCACATAAACTCCTAACAACAACAACAAAAAACAATGAACAGTGTTTGACTTTTAAATTTAGTCTTTCTCCCTAGTATGTTCAGCAGGCTGGCACTAAAGTTATGCATTTATGTGGAGTAATTTTTATGGTTTAAAGTAATCCTCATACCTCACATCTACTCTGTTGACAATATTTTCTATCATCTTGAATTTACTCTTCTTGCCTAATTCTATAAAGAAAAAATAACCAACTTTGCCTTAATCTTCATTTTTCTGCTTTAGTCTGGAAGAGTGCTTTAATATTATCATTGTGGCTTGTAAATCTAATTCTTGGCAGCAAAGTTTATTGCTTTAGACTTCATCAGAATAATATGGAAAAAGTGATTTAGTTGTATAAAATGCAAGTTTATATATGTTATTTTTAAATTGCAATCTACCACTAATATAGTGATTCTTAATTTTTTAGAATGCCTCTAGTGTTACCTAAAAATCTCCAAAAGATTGATGTTAAAAACAAGTGTATGCCAGTTGTTGTTGTTGTTGTTGTTGTTGTTGTTGTTGTTGTTTAGCAGAGAGATGGGCAGTAAAATAAAATACCAATAAGGCTTTATAATTCCAGGGAGGTTGTCAGAAATTTTTTTTTCTTTTTTTTAAAGTGATCTTTTGTTTGCACTGTTGGTTTCTTCACTGCTGATGTTAGAATAGGAAATTGGGCTTTGGATACCACTTGGACTTGTTGAATATAATAGACCAGTTCAATACGATTAAAAACAAATTTTTTGCCTTTGGGTTCCTGCTTGTTATAGATGTTGCTGTCTGCTTTAGAGAGATGATATAAGAATTAATTGCCTAAGTAATACTATAGTGCTGAAGGTCTAACAATGGGCGTAAAGGTATATATAAAATTATAAAGTTAACATCAGACATGAAAGGTAACAGGTTAGTGAAGGAAGCTTGTCAACTTTCTTTCCTATAATCTCTACACATGCCTATATTCTTTCATAAGCATTTCATTTCCCCTTATGTTTTGCCTTCTCTCAATAACTACAGTGTTACCATCCCAGTTTTATTATTTATATTTTTTAAGAGTAGAACACGACATATAAATATATAAATCCCTTTTCTATTATAGATCTTTGGATATGAAATTTAAGATTAGATTTTTTGCTTTTGATAGTTTCTTCACACCAGCAAAAAACTGTCTGATCTTCTTGCCTAATAAAATAGAACTATTTTTAATGCATGCATTTTTACCTGTTTATTTAACAAATAATCATTAACCACTTACTATGTTGTACACTGTAAAAAATTAAGAATCACTGTATTAGTAGTAAATCACAATTTAACAATACTGTATAGCAACTAGTATCTCATACACCTAAATATTTTTTTTCAAACATATGTACATCTTATACTTACGTATATTAAGTGGGATGTATACATGCATACATCCCAGTTGAAGGTTGGAATTCCTCTTCCTTGGACATTTAAGAAAAATACTTATTCAGACAAAGAGAAAAAAATGTCATAGATGATATAGGTTCTATTCATCCCTCTGATGACCAAGTCAAAGTTGTGACAGAAACAAGGAGCAAGGGGCAAGGAAAAGTTTCCTAGGATTTAGATGATCAAGACATACAACTAGGAAGAAATCCAAGAAAGCACCTGCAACGGCAGAAGGGAGGACGGGGCGGGGATGCAGGGCTGCCCAGTCTTGAGCAGCTGAGTGAGACAGGCTGTGGCAGCGGCAGATGCCTCTTAAAAGGGCCTCATCTGCAAGCGGATTTTTGCAATGATGAACCTGCTCACTCTGAGCACCAGTGTCAATTAAACTGTGCACAGTGGGCACCAGGGACTTACAGGGAGACATTGCCCGAGTGAGAGTGGAGTGAGACTTACTTTGTACAGAAATGCTGGCGATATCCATTGTTCCCTAGTGAGCCCTCCCTGCTCCCAGTGAGCAAACACAGAGCTGCCATAGCTGTGATGTTATCAAACTGAATAACAGAAGTCGCTCTGCCTAGAGGATTCCCTGAAATCTCACCTACCCCAGCTTGGGCCCCACCTGAGCCACTTCTCGGTGTATCCTCAGTGAGTCAGGTGCTCCTTGCTGAGCAGCATCTAGACTCACATTAGAGGCAGATTGCCTCAGTTTCTGGTGTGGCCTTTTGAGGCAGCTATAAGCACAGCACCTGTGGATTACTCGCTGAATCTTAACAGGTAGCCCCGAAGAGGTAGAGAATTAGACTAAGTTTGGCCTGCAATTGAACCCTTCTCAGGACTGTGCCACTGGACACCTACTTCACAAATTCACGCTAATAAGACCGGGAGACTTAGAAGCTTTGCTTAGTGTATAGAAACAGACATGGAGAGGCAGCCAAAATGGAAAGACAAAGACGCAGAAACCATGTGAGAAAACAGAACAGAGATCCAGATATAATAGAGTCAAGTAATCTAACAGGTGCATAGTTCAAAACACTGATTATTAAGGTGCTCAATGAACTTTTGGGAAGTATAGAGAATTTCAACAAAAAGATAAAAAAACATAAAAATAGAAATTGAAATCATAAAAGAGAACCAGTCTGAAATGAAGCACACATTATTTGAGATGAGAAGTATATTAAATAGAATAAACAAAAAAATAAACAAAGTGAATAAAGAAGAAGATCAAATGCCCTATCTAGAGGACAGGAAAGTCAATCAGGACACTCAATCAGAATAGCAAGGAAAAAGATGTCAAGACTCTAAAAATAATTTAAGGAGCATATAGAACACTATTAAGGATCCAAATATGCATCTGATTGGCATAAATGAAAAAAAAATCAAGATATTGAAAACCTACTTGAAGAAATTATGATGGAAAACTTCCCTAACATAATAAAGAAAATGGACATAAAACTCCAGGAAGCTCAGAGAATCCCCAAAACCAAGGATCCAAAGAGGCCCACACCAAGACATATCATAATTAAAATGCCAAAAGTTAAATACAAAGAGAGAATCTTAAAAGCAGCAAGAGAAAAACAGATAGTTACCTATGATGGAACATCCATAAGACTGGCAGCTGATTTCTCAAAAGAAAGTATGCAGGACAGAAGGCCTTGGCACAAAATATTCAACATGATGAAGACTCAGGATCTACAACCAAGAATACTTTATCCAGCAAAGCTATCATTTAGAGTTGAAGGACAGATAAAGAGCTTCCCAGACAAAAATAAGCTAAAGGAATTTATTACCACCAAGCCAGTATTACAGGAAATGTTGGAGGGACTTCTTTAAGAAGAAAAAACATGTATCAAAAACAAGAATAAAGAATGGTAATAACTACATTCCTATCAATAAGTACCTTAAATGGAAAAGAATTAAGTGTTCCAACCAAAGAATAGAGTGGCTACAAGTATAAGAAAACAAGATCCCTATATATGAAAAAGAAAAGAATGAAAAAAGATATTGCTTTGATGGACTTAGAAGGTATTTAAGTCAGAGAAAGATAAACACTGTATGGTTTCACTTATATGCAAAATCTAAGGAATAAAAAAACTAATCAAAAATAGATTCACAAATATAGTGGACAATCTGGTGTCAGACAGAGGGAAGGGGGTTTGGGGGATTAGGAGAATGGGATGAAGAGCTAAAGAAGTACAAATTAGTAGCTGATGGATGGTCATGGGGATAGGGAGCACAGCATAGGGAATGCAATTAGCATTAATATGTTGGCTATGTGGAAGGTCAGTGGAGGAAAGGTGCAATTGGCAGGATTGTTTTATGAACTATATAGATGTCTAACCAATATACTATATACTTGAAACTTAATTTAAAAATTTAGAAAAAGAATGAGAAAAAGGAAAACAAAAATACTTATTTAGATACTTATTGCATATCCCAGAGAAACTCATTACCCTTGATAAGATTTTGTTACTGTTGTTTTAGATTCCATGGGCTTACTTTCTTATGATTACCTCACTCAAACTTCTTGGTGACTCCAATGACTTGATTTTTCTTGTGTCCTGACTTCCATGATTATTCTATTTTTCATGCCCTGAACAGATCCAGATGTGGAGTTCATCTCCCTTTTCTTGATTTTTCACAACATATAGGCATTCATGCATATAGTATAATTTATTAATTGGGCTAACGTAGTGACAAAGAACCACAGCGAAAATAATTAAATTTGAATGCAGCCCTGCTCTCTTTTAAGAATCTCTTAGGCCAACTTCACTACCTGGAACTGGCCAGTGTCGCTCCATGGGCCACTTTGAATGAAAGTTGCTTGGTCTTTTGCTCTTTCAATAGTCTCCATAAATGTCCCCTTTGATTTGCTTCCAGTCCCCCCAATTCCTGCTCATTTTAAATGCAAGAAACTTTATCCTCTTTCAGGTTCACTGGACCATTCCCAATCACACTCTGAAGGTCACAGCAATGAGAAAGAGGGTGGGGGTAGGGGTTGGAGACTGAAAGTATTTTGTTACATACAAGATTCTCTAATTTTGCCACTGTCCTAGGGGCAGAAGTATCTAGAATTGGCTTTGGTTTTAAAAAACAATGTAGTTTTTTCTTTTCTTATGTGTGTAAACAATACTGTGATAGGGATCACTATGGAAATTCAGACAGAAGGCAACCTAATTGGTCAGAGGAGATGGCCGAGAAAGGCAGGAAAGCTTCATAGAGGCAAGATTAGACTGGCTTTAAAGCATGAGAATAAATTTACCAGTCATAAAATTGGGGGAAAGAATCAGATAATTATTTATTCCAGGCTAATATAAATATTGTTATAATTAGGGGAACCTATTACTTGTTGAAGTGTTATAAATTATTTTTTCACCCCTCATATTTAAAAATATATAGTTATCTTTTCTCAACTTACCTTCTTATCAGTTAACCTTTCTAAATTTTTACTCTCATTGAATTTAATATTTGTTCAACCTTGACTCCTTTCTTCTACTAGTTTTTGGACCATTTCCTATCTTGACCTGCCTTTTTACCCTATGCTCTGCTATTTTAACTATGTTCTCTTTAACAGGCTTGACTCTGTCACCATCTTCACCAGTATCTCATACAACTTGTCAATTCTTAACTCTGAATAATCCCATGTCTTCCCTGTTATTGCTGCTCCTTTCTTGTTATCTCCAGAGAAAATTATAAAACTGAAACTGAAATTATAAAACTGAAAACTGAAACCAAAATAATTTCCTGTTCCTATGTTAAACAGTAACTGGATATATTTTACTGTTCTTATTTTATATAATTCTGAGAACAAGCACAAAATGACTTTGCTTCTTGTTCCAGGAAATATTTGCTCTTAAGAAATAGAACTGAAGATTGATCAACAAGATTTGCTTCAAGCCCTTGCTTCACTGTGCCCATCATTCCAAAGTTATTATGCCACAATTGCACATAATCCCAACATGCCTAAAAATTACCCAGCTCAGTTCTAAATCCTATAAACACCTTCCTCTGACTTCCCTTTTCCAAGATGATATTAAGACTCTATCAAGGTGCTCTTCTTTTTTACTGAAGTCTAATAAACTTAGCTTTGCTTGATAAAGACATTTTCCTGATGGCTTTTAGTGGAGTCAACCAGAATCATTCTCATTTGATGTCCTATAGCTTCACACTATAATTTCAATGCATCCCCTCCACTGTCCAATAATTCTTTCATTCATCTAATATTTTTTTAAAACTTTTCCCCCTCGATGCCAATAAGAATACTATATTCCTTAGTTTCAACAAATGACCTGATTTCATATTCTCTGTCCTAAATAGATAGGAAATGAACTACAAGAACAGTTTCAATGTGATCCTCTCTCTTAGAACTATCTTCTCCATTGGTTTCTATAGCTCCTTGGTCTTCACCTTACTACCGTTTTTTAATTCTTTTTTACTCATCTTTTGCCATTTGTTCTTTAAATAAAAGAGTTCCCAAAAGTTATTTTTTCTTTCTATCCTCTCTTTGAGGTCAGTCTCATTCAGTTTCATAGCTTCAACTATAATTTATTTGCAGATATATTTACTAATATGCTTTTTTAGCTCTAACCTTTTATATGAACTTCAAAAACAAACCTGTGACAAAAATGAATCTCAGTTTCAACATAACTCATGGTTTTTCCCTCTCCCACATTTGCTCTTTCTTTTATATTTCCCATCTCAGTTAATGACCCTCCTAAGAACCATACTCTACCAAGGAAAACAAACCAACAACAACAACAACAAAAACAAATTTAAAATAAGAAATATATAGTTGTGGAAGAACTTTTGGTTAAGTGGAGCTCGATATTTTTTTCCTAACAAATATAAATGATGTCATAAATTTTCTTGCTCTATCATTTGGGTGTGCAAAGAAAATAATTTATTTTCTTTTTTGGATCAGAAAGAATGAGAGCTAACACTTAGATGTATGTATCCAAGCTTAAAAGTTGACTTGTTCCTTTTGACAAAATCACTGATGTCTACATGTCTTCTTACACATTTTCTTCCTCAGTCTCCTCACTGATGAGGTATAGAAAGAGAGCCACAGTAGATTAATATCATTATAACCCTACTCAGCAAGACTGAGTGCCCTATCTTCTGTTGGAGAGATGAGGCTAATTAGAAATTAGTCTTATGATAACTTTGGTGCTTGCATAAAGTAGACATGGAGAGAAATCAAGTGATTGCTTTTGTGGATGAGGAAGATAGGGGTGGGGAGGAGCTGTACCTCAATTCAACAAAGGCTCTGAGGCTGTATCATGCAAGTGGGCTGCTGAGTTTTGTTCTAGACACTTCCACTACATGAGAACCAAAGACTGGTATGCTGGCTTAGACCCTTTCTGAATCTCTAAATCTTCTTTTATCATTTTTACTCTGCTCCGTTGTTATCGTTTTGCTGTTTTCATGGGGCCACACTAAACTTTGGTCTTCTCCAAAATTCCAAACAGAACACTGTAAAAGAATCCTTTAGCTCTCATCTTTCTTATTAAATTATATTCTTTAACTACTTGGTTTTCTGCCCGGGGACTTGTGGGGCCACCACAACTCTCCGGGCAGAAAAAGCACACAAAGCTGATTCCTGCTTACTTCTGGACATTCTCCTTCTCACATATTCCAGGACTGTGGTTGGGTAAGCTTTCTTTTATTTCTCTTCCCATTCTTATGCCTATTTTTATTCATTTTCAAAGTGTAATGCACTCTCTCCACCTTTCCCTAGAGGTATAGTAAAAGAATGGTTACTAGGAAACCTTTATGAGAGTTTCATACATTCAGAGCATTATTCCTGCAACCACAAAAGTTATTGAAATTATTAAAAAATATTCAATGTCACTTGTTTAAGATGGTAAGGTGGATGAGTAAGGTTGTTTATTCAGGACAATCACAATAGGTGTAGAGACTATTTCAATGAGTTTTTACAGTAAAGGAGAGAGAAATTGGATTGAACTCTGAATCTAGAATGGATAAATAGGAATTTATGGCCAAAGCAGGGTGCAGGTCAGTGGATGGAAAACAAGTGAGAGGAGACATCAGGGGTGTGTATGAACTGGAGGTCTGGCTAAACCAGCCTGACAAGGTTCTTGCTAAAGATAGGCTGTAGTGATCATACATCCCCTGGGGGATGGTGGAGGATGAGGAACCTGATCAGGTATTGAGGTAGAAGGGTTCTAGTCAAATTGACTTTGCAGGGTTCTTGCTGAAACTTGATTTTACAAGAAAGTGTACAGATGGTCCTAGGAGAAGGTTCAGGAGCATACTAAAATTTGGTTTAAAATATAAACCTTGTCAATATATATGTTTTCTGGGCAGAAGATTAACAAATTTGTAAAAGGATCCCCGTAGTATTCTGGCAGAAAATAAACTGAAGCCATTTTTTTTAGCCTTAATTCAAAGTTACAGATAGTTATAAGGGTAAAAGGGAGGTTTCTGACCAAGATTTAGTGGCAGAGAAAAGCAATCACACCAGAGGTAGGGCCAATGGAGAAAAAGAAGCTGTTTTTTTTTTTCCTGGGTGTGTGACTGAAGGGAAATCTGGAAATGGACTGAGAGTCAAAAGACACTGGATGTGTCCCAGTCCAGACTTCCAGTATGATGGAGGTGTTTAGTGGAGTGATAATGCCCAAGAGTCTGGGGTCCCATTTGTCATGGTGGGAGAAAGAATGACCCTGTCCTCCTTCACACTTGGAAGCTCCCCCTGAAACCTAGATTGGCCTTTTTGTCAGCACCTGAGACAGAATTCTTGACTACCAACTCCAGACTTTGCTGTGGAGGCTCAGTGGTACATTCTGAACTAACTGTGTCTTGAAGATGTTTGTGACATTTTCCAACTTAAAGGGGACATTTCTGATTTCTGATTTTGGTAGCAGCTTGGAAGTAAACAGGAGTTGTTTCTTGGACATGAGAAAGCCCCTGGGAATTTCTGGGGATTACCAAGGAAAGAAAGAAAGGTTTACCCCTAAAGGATGAGATGAGCGTTTGGGACATTTAACTACAACCTAAATGGTATGGCTGTATTTGTGTTCCAAGCTAGTGAACAAGGCCACTTAATTTTCTTGATTCATGATGTTCAAATTTACTTTCTATTTACTGTCCTTGCTGGCCCAGTTTAGGTCCTTACTGTTTTCCACCTCCGACATGGCAGTAGCCATGGAACTTGTCTCTGCCTCAAAAGTTTTGCCTCTGTGATTCAGCATCCACAGTGTCCAAGGTGTTATCTTCCCAAGGCTCAGGAAGAAGCTTGTATTCATCTTTATATCCCATTATGTTGTATTAATGTCTAAATTTCCTCAGTGTTATTTAATATCTTCCATAATCAGACCACAGCTCATTTCCCAGCCTCAGCATATGTTGTATCTCTGCTTGCATTGCATCTTCCATATACCATTTCCTTCAAATACACTTGACTCCTCCCTTTGCCTCCCCTGAAATATGCCCCAGAATGTAGACCTCTGTCCTTCGTAAGCCTCATCATATTAATTTTTTTCCTAGTTTTCCCTCATACCAATAATATAAAAGTTATGTACTTCTACAGCATTCTGTACTTCTCATATGACATTTCTTCAATTCTGCTATTTATTTACATCAATGATTGTTTTTCCTACAAGGCTGCAAGTTCTTTGAGGTCAGAATCTGTCTGATTCATCTTTAGGGATCCAGAGTGGTCTACAGAGTGTCTACTGCCCAGTAGGTGCTCAGATATTTTTAAATGAATTAAATTGAAGGGGCAGACATAGTGCATTACTGGTACTGAGGCAGAGATTTGAAAGGGGCAGATGGGTAGAAATAAGTAAAGGTATCAAGGCACCAGATAGCTTCTGGACTAGGATGAATACACTTGTGCTTTTCACCTGATAGAGCAGGGAGAAGCAGAGATTGCTTATGAGAAACTTCTTTCATGCCAGCTACTCATCTCTTCCTCCACTTGTCTCTTTCACCTAGTTTTCCAAAAATTAACTACACAACTTGGTCCTATGGTTCATTGGTTTCTTACAGACGTTCGATACAGGATGGAAGAGATACAGTGCTCCCCTTGAGGGCGGGGACAGACCCAGAGTAAAAGGACATAAAACAGCTTTGCTTTGCTGTCACCAGTCAACTCACCTGGAAAGAGTTACCTCAAGAATCTAAATAGCTGTGAAATAAATTTTTTAAAATTATTTGTTGCTCTCAACATCTAATATAACTGATTTGTTCTGTTTAGGTAGCCTTGTAGCCATCTGTTACTGTTACTCCATTCCTTGCATGAAGAAATTTCTGCTGTTCTGTCCTGCCTTGCTCCCTGAGTCTGGGAACACTCGGCTAAGGCTGACATTGAGAATAATGCCAAAATCAGCAGTGGAATTTAGGGAACCTGCCAGGCTCTCCAGAGCCTTCTGTTGGACATCTTGGCTAATCGCATGTTTGTGACCTCATCTGATGACGGGGTACCTGCCAATAGAATTATTGGAATTTTAGAAATGTGGTTGTTACATAAATAGGAGTTGAAAAGGCCAATATTCCTTGGTCAGGTTGTCAGATTTTATTATAAAAATATGGTCTATGCAGTTTCTGACATGGTGGGGGGCATGAAGCGCTAAAAGACTTAAGTGTTTTTTCTGTATTACTATCTTTCTTTTATTCTAATGCTCACTATCAACCTAATAAAATATTTCTAGAAAGAAAAAGTGATTATACTGTTCCCATGTTGTTAAATGCATATATTGATTGCAAGGTGTGTCATGATTTCAGAAATAAGTGAGTGACAGAAAAATCTTTATTTAATAATCAAGGCAACATAAATCATAGGTATGTAATGATTACTTTAGCCAGGTAGAACTCATGAGATTTGATGAGAAAGCAACTTAATTTGCTTTCTGTGTAACCCATCAGGCCTACTTTAAAGATTTTAGGGGTGGCTCTTTCTCATTCACTTAAATGAAACTTAGACCCATGAATTTTCTGGTTACACTTTTGTCCTAAAATTCAATCTAAGTTCGGGACTTAATATGTCCAAACCATGCAAGGGGATTGAGGAGTTAGGTGGTCCCATTAACTAGGATCTTCTGTCTGAAGATCCTAGTTAGCATAAGGGAAGGCAACTATTTCATTTGATTGCTATGACTCTTTTCTGTATTCCTAAGGATCTAGTGGGAACCTTCTAGATTCTGCTGAGAAGTACCTTTGGACCTTCAGATAGTCTTCTTAGACAAGGTCTAAGAAAACTTCATATCAGCTTTCTTGTGCATATCCACATCTAATCTATAGGCAATATTCATGCTTTTCTCACGCTTACAAATTTTGGGAACACAGGTCCATCCCAATGCAGGAAATGGTAATCAGCTGCAGTCTCATGTCCCTGATATTTCTCAGCTATGATTCAGATAGTTGTTCACATATCTTGGTCTGAGTGGTTCTTGACTTGAAATCAGGAGAAGGCAACTTTTACTTTGCCTCATGAGATGGAGGCTCATAGCACAATATTCCATATAGCACAGTATTCCAACATCCCATATTTTTCTTAATCTTTTGCCGGAGCCAGCCGGCTAAGAACGAACAGTTCCTGAGAGGGGGAGTGAGGATTGAGAAAAAGAGAGAGAGAGAGAGACAGAAGATAGAGTCGGGAGGGTGAACAGTGAATACTGTGCCCTGAGTTTATTTGGTACAGCATATATATACCCTTGGAAGAGCACGAGAAGCAACACCCACACATATGCAAATGATTGCTGACCTTTACGGTAAGTTCTCTCAAAACATCCTTGTTCTTGTTTTCCTCTCTTATTCCCTGGGGCAAGGAATGTCTCTTATTCCCTGGGGCAAGGAACATTCAACTCTTTCCATTAAGCCAAATTTCATCCTTCACTAATGAGCTACCCATTAAGCCAAACTTCCTCCTTCAGTAACAAGCTATCCATTAATGAGCCCACCTGTTCTGCAAACTTCTAGCTTGCAGGCAACTCCAACCCTGTCTGTAGGGCATTCAGCAGGAATGACTCCCAACAATCTTTCCAACCTCTTTTTATAAGCTAGAGCTAATGATCAGCTAAAGATCGCTAAACTGGTTTTCAAAATTGCCTTTTTGGCCTTAATGGAGGTACACTGTGGTATTAGTACATAGTATTTATTGTTTTGAGGACCTCACTGAAATCAAGAGTAAAAAATTCTATTTTAACATGAAATTCTATATTTCTTAGATCTCATCAGGCTATACATTCAAATTGCTATCAAACTACATTTTCCTGGTTATAGAACACACCAGTATTTATCATCACTGTTATGGTTACTGTGATACTGTGATTTATAATAAGAAATATATTTTTGGTTTTCATCTTCGGTCCTAAGTAATGAGCCATAAAGGCATCTTTGTTATGTTAATGAAGTGACTTTAGGAGCACATAAGGATGGGAAATGGTTGCCAGGAGAACCAGCCATGTGATTAGAGGTTTAGAACTTTTAGTTTCACCTTCCTGAAAGGAAGTTGAATCAATTGCTAGTAGCCAATAAGTTCTATCAATCACATTTATTTCATGAAGCCTCTATAAACACCCAAAATAATGATATTTGGACAGCTTTTGGGTTGGCGAACAGATAGAGCTTTTGAGAGAGTGGCAAGCTTGGAGAGGGCATGGCAGCCCTTCCCCCATATCTTGCCCTATACATCTCTTCCACCTGGCTATTTCTGAGTTATATCATTTTATAATAAAAAATTCCATCTAAGAAGTAATATATTTCTGAGTTCTTTGAGCTGATCTAGTAAATTAATCAAACCCAAGGAAAGGGCTATTGGAATCTTTAACCTACAGTCTGTTGGGTAGAGGCACTTGTAACAACCTGGGCATGCAATTAGCATCTGAAGTGGATGAAAGTCTTGTGGGACTGAGCACATTATCTGTGGAATCTGATGCTATCTCTGGGTAGATAATATCAGAATTAAGTTGAATTGTAGGTCACCTAGTTGGTGTCAGAGAATTGCTTGGTGGTATGTAGAATAAAACCCCGTACATTGGAACTGAGTGTTAGAATGTTAGATACAAAAGGTAGAAATACTGCTCACATTGGCTTGCCAAAATATGGAATATATTAACTGAAAGGATGGCACAGTCCACAAGTAGAAGTAGGAGGATCCAGGTACTGAGATGAAGTAGTTTGGACTTGTTCTCTACTTCTTTTCTTTTTTTCATCTCTCATATTAAAGTATAATTTTAAAAAAGTAAAACCACGACTTCTAGGTAAATATAAAATGAACTCAATACAAAAAGTTTATTTAAGGGGGAACAATAGATATATTAAAACTGGTCCAACAATAATTTGAGAAGCTAGGCATTTATAGGTAACTCAATAAAAACATACATAAATAAGATTGCTGTATGGTTACATAAACTGGTTAATAGCCAAGAGAGCAATCAACTGGAACCTTTAGAATGATCTTTTCCATTGGAGAGACATTATTTGCATCTTACCAGGCAAATATCTACCAGTTATCATGAGACTTTACTACTTCTGGATCTTTAATGTATAGCGAGGGTGAGACAATCTAAGTTTATTTCTCTAGATAATTCTTGGGAGACCTCCATTCATGAAAAGGTATGTTAACTAATTTTCTGCCTTATCTCCAAGTTTTGCATAATTTTTATTACACTTGGCTCTACTTTTCTTTACATTTATTTCTTTCTTAGGCAAGCATTTGCTATTATCAATTTCTAGCAGCATTAGGTTTCCATTTTGTTCATTGTTTGCAATCTTAGTAGGGAAATAATGTCTTGCTTCCAAAAATTTAAAGAAATCTTGCATTTTTATTTTATGGCTTGACTTTGGTTATACGAACCAGTATATACTACATTCACAATGGCTGAAAGAATGGAATTTACCAATTAATTTCTCATGGGACTTGCTTCCATCTCCAGAGCTGGGAAATGTGTGAACTGCATCCAAACTATGAAGACTGAGAGTGAGGTACAGATGGTTTCCTGAAGGAAAATTACAATTTCTGTCTCTTAAAGAAGGGCAAATGCATGTTGTGTAGTCAGTTAAAAGCAATGTTTGTGCTCACTCAGGACCTCCAGCCTCTGTCAAAGCCTTTCAAAGGTTAATGGGAATTCTTGGAGATATAAGAGCTTATGAACCACTGTGCTCATACCAGGAACTGCCAAGGTCTGGGAGCCATTTACTGGGTATTGCCAGGATGTCCTACATGATACAACTGTTGCTCTGTGGATACCCTGCTCTCTGTGTGCAGCTGTGCCTCCACTAAGCACCAGTGTAAAAATATTGGAGGCTGATTGATGCCAAGATTCTGCTCTGGCAATATAATGTCCACTGTCCTTTTCTGGCAGATGTGTTAGGTCACATAACACTGTGTTTGACCCTATAATTTTTAGAGTTTTTTTTTGGGGGGGGGGGCGAATCCAGTCTTTCAATTTTTAATAATTTATTATTAATTAATTAATTAATTAATTAACTCTCCATTGACCTCAGATATAGAGTTAGGAGATAAATAAGAATAATGGATTCTGGTTTGCATTCGAAATAACCACTTTTCTCTCAACTAAAGCTTTATTTCCTATCAGGCTCCTGGAGTCCGACATCATCTTTAGGAATGAGTTCTCCCAGGAAGCATCTGGGTCATCCTGCCAAGGTCAGTAGGCTGGCTGCTACAACAGTCCACCAATCAGGCCCAGACATGTCCATATTCTTTGGCTTCAGACTGGCAACAGAGACATCAAGTATCGTATTAAAAAAGAAGCTTACATATTCAGATCTTTATCATTTGGCAGATGTAGCAACCAAAGTTGAATGAGCTTATTAGTGACAGGACTAAGACAAATCCCAGACCTCTTGATATCTGGACAAGTACTCTTTCCACTCCAGATTTCTGCCAGTCCTTACCAAATCATGATACACTGAAATTATATAGAGAGAATATTATGTTCAGAAAATGACTTCCTAATTTAGAATCAAGTAACATTGTATACCCCATACATTTAAAAAGAAATCAGTAGGATTTCTTCCAAATTATCTTATACATGTGGAATATCTGCCAGCCCTTGATGATAATGTTTTCAGTTGAAAAAAGTTCCACAAGAGAAGAAAATCTTTGTTCTCTCTTTCTCCTCTTGCTTCTTTATCTTTATTCCAATTACATTATGGGCTTTTCCAGTAGTTTTCTTCAGATCTGAGGTAAAGCTTGGCAATTCAGAATTATGACTTCCTTCATTATTAGCCTACATGAGTAAAAGCTCTTGGTAAATTATGTGGGATTTTTGAATAAAAAAAGACAACTTATGACTTTTCAAAAATTAGACAAACAGGATGCTAGTCCAGAAGATAGGCCCCCAGACTTTCACATGTCTGAGTAAAAATGGCTGAGAAAGATGTCTGGGAGGATGATATTGAAGGCATCCCCACAGGGTCCTAAGCATCCCACTGTGATACTGGAATGCAGTTGAGAGTCTCTGAACCCCAAGGAGGTGCAGAGGTGGCTGACCAGGGAAGACCTCAGTAGGGGAATTAGCAAGACAGATGAATATGGATTGAGAGGTGGAGTAGGTTGAGGGCCTCAACCTGGTATACTAAGAGGACAGTAACCGAGGCCCTACACCAGTTTGGATGAGGAAAGCCTTAGCCGAGATTGGCAAGAACAGACAAAGACTTTCCTTGACCAAACTTTAGTCAGATTCTTTGAGCCCTTTTTTGACTTGGCCTTGACCTTTTTCCTGATCTGCTTTTGGCCTTCCCAGCTGAGTCTGAGCAAAGAGTCCTGCCAATTCATCCTCCTACTCATGATACCTTTGATGTGTAAGTCCGTGGCCTACCATTAGTGAGAATATTGTTAGGTCTATTTAACAAGAATCCTTCTACCCTTGATGTTCCCTTTTAGCAATTTTCCATCCATGGACCCCCTCACCTTGTCCTTGGCTATAAATCCCCACTTGTGTTTGCTGGATTCTCTTCTCTATTACAAACCACTATTGCAGTCATGTTGAATATAGTCTTTCTTAACATTTAACAAGTGTCATAATAAGTTTTTCCTCAATAGGGTAGAGAAGAGCACTCAGATCTAGTGCACCCTACCTATCTACCAACTGGTGCTAAACTTTCCTAAATCCAGATGCCACCTGTGAGTCATGGACAGAGAAAAAACTGTACTGAAGAGAAATAAACCAAAAAAGCTTGAGTAGTAAACCACAAGAATTCAGCTGTCTTTAAACAGTATCACTAAGTATTTCTGTAAACCAAGTTCAGAAAAAGAGAAGTAAAGAAAGTTGTACTACTTTGTATATCTCAGCTGCTTTACTTCATCTGAGAACCATATATTTTTGAAAAATAACATCTTCAGGAAAATTTAACTTTTTGACTCCAGAAAAATAAAGTGTACCTTTTGCAGAGACCTATTCTTATCTATTAACAGAACTATTTGCCTTCTCACATTAACCCTCAACACTTCAAGGGGAGCCAAACTTATTTCTGGGAGTCCTTCACAGGACTGTTTCTCATTTAATAAAAACAAAAACAAAAACAAACAAACAAAAAAACCTGAGGCATTTATAGTCTCAGGTATTCTTTCTCACTACATAATTTGCACTCACTTAATCACAACCTTATTTTTCATTCCTCAAAAAGTCCAGTCCACATGAATACCTGTGTTTATGAGCTCTTTAATTAATAGCCAGAGAGCTCTGTCACACTCAGTCTAGCTCTCTGAAAATATTAGTGAGCTGGTGCTCATCAAGCAATAAATGTCAGGGTGACAAACTGCCAAATCCAGAGAGGTTTCTCCTCCCAATAGTGAGTACTTTTCAGATCATTTTGCTTTTAAGTTTTTTTCTTCCCTTGTTTCTCATACAAGATGGAGAAGGGGGAAAAGATAGTAATGTACTTTGTTCAGTCAGATTTAGCTGTTTCCAGTGCAAAGAGACTATTATTCTCTTTATTGCTCTGGGTCTGGAAGATTTCTAAAAGGTCAGGGAGCACATAAAGGAATTATGCCTCACTTTGGAGGTATAATTTTTTTTTTCCCTCCTGAAGGACAATGGTAGTATTTTTTTTTTTTAAAAATTAAGGAGTAAAACAATAAGTAGTAAATATATATTTATTAATATCTTTTGCAAATTGTGAAATGTTAGCTCTCTGTTATTCTAACCTATTTTCTGAGACATTCTATATGTGGTGTGTTGTCACTGTGTGGGTATAGATAGTTATAAGAGCTCTTTATTTGGAAAGAGGCCCCTTTGTACTGGAATTTGAAGAAAAAAATGGGAGTTTAAATTGAGTATATTTAAAAATAATCTGTGGAATCAACATATTTGGAACAATGTGTTATCAACCATTCTTCCTCTCACTTTATTCTTCACATATGGTAGTACAATCAAGAAAAACTCAGGCCAGAAATATACCTTTAATTTAAGATTAAAAACTCAAGGATGAGTACATTTGTATTGATATGAGACTGAACTATAGCTATAAAATTCCTTCCAAATTTGAGGCTCGCTTAACTCAAATTAAGTTCCTAATTCTATTTGGCATTAATTATTTGAATAATTCAAGTGATAATATTTTGAGGTGTATGTGTAATGCAAGTTCAAAGTCACTGTTTTAGTTGTGACTTTTTTTTAATTAAATGGATTCTATTTATCATGATTCATCCACCATGAAGCCTGGAGATGGTATTGGAATTCCATCAATTATCAGACTATCATAAGTCCTTCTAAACCATTACTTTTAATCATTCAAGCAAAATTCTTTCCTCTTTCGACACTCTTACCCTCAGATTTTATCACGTTCCTGGTATCATGCAAATCTTCTCATTCCTGGTCTTTCTTGCAGCCTCGGTCTTTCCATGTTATCTCCTCAACTCATAATCCTGGGTGACTTAAGGGTCAATTGTTTTTAATAATCTACTAGCCTAGTTTCAAAGTTTCCTGATATCCTTTACATCAATAATTATTATCTAGACTGAAAAAATCTATATCCATGGGCACACCTATGACCTTATCATTTTGTGCAATTGATCCACTTCTAGAATTCTAAATCCCATTTTACTCTAACCTCCAAACTCTTACGATACCTTTGATACTCCTAAAAATAACTGATATACTCCATTAGATTTCACACCAGAAAAATATGAGGGTAGAAGCAATTGTAAGAAAATACCCAGAAGTGTGTAAGTGGCAGCCATGTTCTCAGTCCTGATTTAACCCAAAGGCAGAATGGGTGGCTGCCTACCTCTGTTGTGAACAAGGTGGAAGTTTTACAAGTACTTCCAATGAAAGTCTATGAAGTAACAACTGTTTATTCAAAGTATAATTGAAAGCCATTAGAAACTATCAAATTCAGGTCTGCACTACTACAACTTAAATGCTTCATAAGTCTGATAGTTACTGGAGGGCATTCATAGAAAGCTTGGAATAAATAAGGACTGGGAGATTACAATGACAAACTTTTTACTCTTTGCTACTAATGAGAATAATTATATGCATTTATTTTCATTAGCTGAGTACAAACATGTAATGCAAGATTAATAAATAGAAGGGCATGGTTTGTGTTTATGCCTGAGCAGGTAGGCACTATTGATTCTTTTTATTTTCAGAATACCAATAGTTTAAAAGAGGTAAGAAATACCCCTGAAACAATAACTACATTTGTTTATGCATGCATGCATGTATTAAAATTAGTTAAAAATCCAATTACATTTAGATTCTTTCTTTGGAAGTGTGCAAAATTCTTTCTTCTATCTTCCTAACTCATTTATTGCAGATACACTTCATCAAATTTTGATACTTTGACTTTGATGCTGGCCAAAGGAGTATGTATTTTTATATTTTGTATGGCAGGTTTTTTGCTTCATTTCTCAGGCTTATCGCCAAATAGCTAACATGCTGACTTCTGTGCTGTAATCCCGTCTTGGTGGGGGAAGCTACTTCCCTGCATGTTTTATGTTCTAAAGTTTTATTTGCTCATGAGACTGTGTGACATTCTTTCTTCAACCCCTTTCTGAAGTAGAAGACAGGAACTATTCATGTTTGAATTAATTATTTTTAGCAAACTTGTGAGGTAGGCAGTATTTACCTGACATCTATTAATCTCCATTTCTCCTTCTATTGGTGTTTCTTCTCCTGTCTTACCCCAGCCATCCTCTCCCCCACCAAACACTCTGCATTCTTATTCTCTGCCTTCTATAGCAAGGCCACTTCTAGCAGTATATGTTAAGAGCGCAGGTAATGATTATGGGTTGAAAGGCCCCTTCCCCCAATCATATGCTGAAATCTTAACCTACAAACCTCAGAATGTGACTGTTTTTGGAGATAAGGTATTTAGAGAGATAATTAAGTTAAAATGAAGCTGTTAGGGTGAGTCCTAATTTAATATGACTGGTGTCCTTATAAGAAGAAGTGATTTGGACATTTAGAGAGACACGAGGAGTACAATATACAAAGAAAAGACCCTGTGAGGACACACTAAGAAGACAACTATCTACAAGCCAAGGAGAGAAGCCACAGGAAGCCATTCCTATTGACACCTTGGAATTCTTGAAATTCTAGACTTTAGAATTGTGAGAAAATAAAATTCTGTTGTTTAGGTCATCCTGTCTTTGGTATTTTGTTATAGCTGCCCTAGCAAAACAATAAAGTCATGAAGTAGGGGACATCTGGCATCTTCTGTGGTTGGAGAGTGGTAGCTGAGGAGGCTAGAGATGAAGGGATAGGACATGGTTAAATATTTCAAGAGTATATTAAGAGGAATGGGAGCTACTTTCAGTATAAGTAAGGAATGGGTTAGAGCATATTTATGCTTTAAGGTGATCACTCAGAATTTAGTGGATTAAACAGAGGGGGTAAAAGTGAATGTGGTAAGCTAGCCAATGGTTACTGCTGCTTAATGGTGATTATGATTTAACCAGAGGGTTGTCTGTGGACGTAAAGAAAAGTGAACAAATTTGAGCTGTGTTAAGGAAGTAAATCATGTATTAGTTGGCTATTATATCCTAAAAAATTACTCCCCAAATGTAGTGATTTAAACAATAAACATTTATTTTATAATTTCTGTGGGTCAAAAATTCATGATGAGCTTAGTTAAGTCAGTTTAGTTCAGAGTCTTTCATAAGATTGCAGTCAAAATGTGACTGAGCCTGTGGTCACCTAAGACCTTAACTGAGGCTGGAGGGACCACTTCCAAGAAGACGTGTGTAGTCTCTGTCAGGAGGCCTCAGGTCCTTGCCAGTTATTGGTGAGAGGCTTTAGTTTCATGTCTCTTGGATCAATCCATAGGATCAGCTTGAGCGTTTTATGGCAAAACAATTGACTTCCTCTAGAACCAGGGATCTAAGAGACATCATTACTAAAGACTAAAGAGTAATGATGCTCAAATGACCTGGTCACAACTGTCCATTCCACTGTTTTCTATTTATTATATATGATTCACCAAATCTAGCCAAAGGCAGTGTAATTGGGTTTTATATTTTGAGGACAGGAGTGGGAAGAATTTGTGGGCATATATAAAAACCACCACAGACAGAAAGCTATTGCTGTAGTCTAGTTTGGAAGCAAAGAGGCTTGAGACAGTACAGAGGCAGCAGTTTAAAAAAGGGGAGGGTAAGATACAGAGGAGCATGCCTAGAGAACAATTTGCTTTCCTGAAGGAGCATGCTGAATTTTACAGGGCCCAGGGGATGTCACAGTGGAGATGTCCATCAGGCATTTGTTTATATTAGTGTAGTCTGGAGATTTACATTAGGAAGTTACTACCATTCAAAGGGTAGTAACCCTGAGAGCAGTTTGGTTCACCAGGGATTGCTTGGAGAGGAGGAAGAGCCATATGCACAAGATGCACCCAGTGTTAAAGAATGACCAATGAAATAGGAGTCTAGGAAAGAAATGAAAACCAGGAAAGTGCATGATCATGATAAGAAAAAAAGTGAAAAAAGAATGTTTTGGCACAAAAAGTGTGGTTCTTTTTTCTAAAGCTTCGATTATTGAAATTCAGGCAACCTATAAGTGCTTTTTTATGCATAGAGTTTTTCCCACTGTTCCAAAAAGTCATGTTGTGAATATGGCTTGGTGTCCTGTTTCCTTTTTGACTCTTAAAACCTGATTCTGCTTGATCTTAACGTGGTTCTTCCTTCCTCATTCATTAAAGCTACATGAATCCTCTATTCTCTTTTTCATCCTTAGAAGTCTACTGACTTAGGCTTTAGTTCTACTTTAGGAATTTAAGGATCTGGTTTCTTTACCTAAGCCAATGAATTAATAGTACTCTCACAGCAGTTGTTTGGATGTGATAACTTAAATGTGCAATGCTTGGTTCACTTCTGCTCTGTTTTTAAGGACTTATAGACTCTTGGAGTTGGAAAGACATTCAAGAATTAGCTTCCTTCTCCTTTAGAAATCCATTGTATAATATTCTTGCCAAAATGATTGCTCAGTCTGTTAAAGACTCTCATGATCTCATTGCATGTCATGCAGCCCTTCCATTTTTGGTCAGATCTCATGATAATTTTTGAACATGACCTTGACACAGTGTGCCTTTGTGGAGATTAGAAACAAATTCTCCCTGTGGGAATGTGAAGCTTGGCAAACTGGAGGCACCTCTTTGAGGAACTGTCATCATGATGCCCCTCTTGGGCTGTTCAAACTGTGGTTGCCAGACTTGTTGCACTGTTGGCATCTTTGTGCAATGATAAAGGTGAATTGAGTGACACTGTGTGGCCAAATCTCATTTCTTCAACCAAAACTATTTATAGAACATGAACTGTAGACCTGTGAGCTCTGACTTTGTCTCCAAATCAATTTCCTCGTGATTTTTGCATTGATTCTATGTGAACATGATGTGATAAATTCCATTGCCTTTTTAATATGACAAACATTCAACATTCAAAGAGAACTATCACATTGTTACCTCTGTCTTCTCTTCAGGAAAACTTTTAAACTTTCATTGAAAGAATATGGTTTTGAGACTCTATGATTCTGTTCTTTACCCTGTGGATGGAGTCTAGTTTTTCATCTTCCTTCTGAACTGAGCATAACATGCCACATGTATTCGGATTAGTGAGGTGGAAGTTTCCTTTAACAGGATACTCACTGCATTTCTATAAGTGTAAGCTAAGGGAAGATTCACTTATTTTTTTCTGCCAGCTGCATTACCCAATTGTTAACTAAAATACTCAGGCTTAATGCATATCTCATTATGTACGATTTAATTCCTTAAATGTAGATTTAGGACTTTTCCTTTATCCCCATGTTGCTTATATGAAGAGTTTATTACTCAACAGATGTTAGTATCTTTGTCCTCAAATAGTGGGCCATCCATTCTTTGTGCATATTTTTGATGTTTTTATGATAAAAGTACCAATATCAATAATAAATTATTTTAACTTTTTTAACATATTTTAGACTAAAGCTTCAGTTTATTTTTATAATATTGGCACAAGTGTGAGGCACTTGTGTATTTTCCTTTTTCTGCATCTTTTGTTCAGGTAGCTACACTAGTGCAATGACTAGATCTCCAACTATATTTGGTTAGTGCCAGCTATGGTATCACTGTGTTAGGTATAGCAAAGTTTCTGTGTGTACCAAAACATCTACCATATCTTTGGCAATTCCAAATGCATTAGAGTTTGGAGCATTCTTTCCTCAGAGACAGAAAGGGAAAGCAAGGAAACATCTACAACGTCAGAAGAAATAATGGTGACTCTCCACGGTCATGTGGAGGGGCATCTCATAGTGGTCACTCTTTCTTGTTTAGCTACTAAATAAAAAAAAAACTCAAGACAGCTAATTAACGCATTTTATTTTATCCCAGGAGACTTTGTCTCACTGCGAGCTAGTTGAATGAGTACATGCATTGGCATAACATGTTTGGGGAAACCAATACCTTTGATATTGAAAAGATTCATCTGTGAGGCCAGTGTGTGAAGCTTTTAGGAAAATGTAAGGCAAAACAGACTAGTGGTGCTAAACCTGAGGTTCATTGAGAGACACCTGATCCTCCAATGTCCTTGTGCTTGATCTAATGATAATATTCGTGTGTGTGTGTGTGTGTGTGTGTGTGTGTGTGTGTGTATTTGATAAGGCCCAACTTCCTTAGTATAACCTAAGGAAAACACAGAGTAGCAGAGTATATGAGGCTAAGAGTGGATTTCCCTTTCCCCATCTATGTCTAGTTCAGTTTGCTCTGTTTTAGACTGACATCTGGTGGTCATGAAGATCAACCGATTGCCCTTGCAATGGAGAATTCTGTCAAAGCGAAGGCTTGGACATTTGTGCTAAGTTCTTGCCAGTAAATACTCCATGGAATTATTTATTTTCATTTTCTGTTGTACATAAATCAGATTGCCTGTTTAAATTTTACTATGCATATTAAAGTCTTTAAAAATACTTAAAATATTTTGACCTAGCACTACCACTTTCAAAAATGTATCTCAAAGAAATGCATGCACAGATTTATGTATAAGCATGTTCCTTAAAGTCTAATTTATAATAGCAAATTTGGAACTAACCCAAATGTTAAAAAATAAAGATTGTTAAAATTAGACCATCCTATTAGATTGTGTACTCATACTTTAGAGGAACATTTAATGACATGGGAAAATGTTTGATATATTACAAAGTGAAAAAAAATTAATTAAAAAAACAAGTAAAACCTCATGATTCTGGTTTTAGTTTTCTGTACATTTTCTCCTTTTGAAGACATGAACATGTAATAATTTTGAAACCAGAAGGAAAAAAAACATAGTAAATATTTTATATATGTGGTTACCTGCATAGTACAGTATCAGCACCAACTTTTTTCAAAGTAACAAGTCCTTTAGGAATCCTCTCCTGAAACTTTGTCAAGTAAATATGCTTCTATAGAACAGTGATGTAAAAGGTTGTGAACAATAGTTTCACTGTTGAGATCAGGAATAGTCCAGGCAGCTCCAGCATGCAGCTGCCACTCAAGTTTGCTAACAGGTCTTGTGGTTGAAACAAAAAGCATGTTATTTCTTGCATGGCCCTAAAGATTCATTAATTCATTCTAAGGCTTATATTTTGTTTTTGAGAATTGTTTGAGAATTTTCCAGAGATGTTGAAGAAAATGCAAGATTTTTCACTATAAATTGTGTGTGTGCAATAACCAGAGCTCTTATTTTATAATTGGATACAATCCATTCCTAAAAATATTTTTAAGGCTTAGCTTTGAGATTTTTCTTTGTACAATGAAAAAGCATAAATAGACTACTTTGCTTACTTCACTGGGGAATTAGCCCAGAAAAAGGAGTTTGAAGGGCTCTCACGGATTTTCTTAAATGGAGCCAGGAGCAGCCACCCTTGGGTCCTGGGAGCAGCTGTGTGGCTAGCCAAACCTACCTAGGTATTCCTCTCATGGGACTTTACATTTCACATTTGTTTGCTTAATAAATTTGGACATGATTTCTACATACAAGGTAACATGTTACTTTTGACTACCCAAAGTAATAGGTGGCAGCTTCAAAAAGAAGAAAATCCTTTACAGAGCTCCCGGCTGGCTCAATCAATACTTTTCAGTTTTCTTAATGAGATGGATAACTTTTTTTTTTTCATTTAGTTATTTTGTCAACAAAATTTGATGGCTGTTACAGGAGTAGTTTATGATTTTCACTCTTAAAGGTATTAACACGATGGCTGTTAGATTGACATAGGAATTCAACTTATTCTCCAGCTCTAGCTGGAAATACATCTCATTATAGATCTTTCACTGCATTAATTCTGTGAAGTTCCTGGCTGGGGCATAGCCAGTGTTTCTGCTTAGTCATTTTTAAAGAAATAGAAATGAATCCTGACTGGTATACTTTAACCTGTGAGTGTTTCTTAAATAAATGTGCAAAGACTTAATTCTTCATCTGACTATTACTTTACCAGACTTTCAAAGTGAATGTACACAGCAGACCATGATTAATGAATATTATTTTTTTTTTAGTTATTGAGTAGTTCTTATGCTGGTCATGTTTGAGGAATTCAATAAATACTCAATGGTTATTTTATGCACCAGTGCTATTTTCTTTTATCTAAGTAAAACATTGTCAAAATAACATTCACTAGGAGATATGATTCACTTTACATACATCTTTTAAGGTCAAGTTCTGTTATAAAGATCTTTAAGGCAAAATATACCAGTGCCAGAGTTACAGAAAATCAAGAACAGAAGAATTTGCTTTTCAAAGTTAGACCTTCCTTAAGTCTCAAATGCTCTGACTTCAAATAAAAATTTAACCTTTAAGAAATTGTTCTCACTATCTTTTCTGCTTAATGCACTTGGCTACTTTCTGAGTTTTATGATTTATCAAAATTTTAGAAAAATTTCTTTCTTCTTTTTTTTTGATCTAGGAACCTATGCAGAAAAAAAAGTCTTTTACTTAAGTGTGTAGAGCCTAAATTATTAAGCTAGAATTTCAGACATTAGTAGTCCATGATTCAGAAATTAAAAATAAATAAATCAATTAAAAAACTGCATCTAAATGGGTCTGTTCCCAGGCTTTATAGGTTAAGGGGTTAAGTAAAGAAAAATAAAAAATATAAATTCATATAATATGTTAACATAATAATAGTTTCAATTTATCAAGTGCCTCTTAAACAGTTCATTTTTCTCATTGCACAGTTGTTCATGTATATTAATACCATCTAAGATAGTCCCCTGTGCCAACTTCTCCTTGTTACTCTAGTAAAAGGTGCTATCTAATAGAACTTTCTGTGATGATGAAGTTCTATATTTGAACAGTCCAGTACGGTAGCCCTAATCATATCTGCCTGTGGAGGACTTCAAATATGTCTGCAGCAACTGAGAAACTAAATTTTCATTTTATTTAATTTTAATCAATTTCAACCTAAAGGGCCACATGGGGCTAGTGGTTACCATATTTGATAGCATGGCTCTAATCCACTAACTGGTTTTATTATTCTTATACTACATAGCATGAACTGCAGCAACTATCTTTTTAATTAATGTTTTTCCTTATTAATTATTGATCTCATCACTAGGTTATAAGCTCCCTGTGAAACTTCATCTATTTTTTTTCTAAGCTATATCATTATTACCTAGAACAGAGCTTGGTGTGTAGCAGGTACTCAAATTATTTATTAAAAATACACAAAGATATTATTATACATGCCCTACAGACGATCAGGAGCAGAGAGGGAAAATACCTTGTCAAAAGTGACAGGAATTTGAACCTTGGACTATTTGACTCAAGTTCAGAATTTTCCCCTTTTACAATTGGCCATAACTGTATTAATGACTTCACTTCAGACTCCTGACAGCCAAGCCCCAAGGATGGAAACTGTTTTGTTTGGATTAACACCAAAAGCTGAGTAGTCCCTGATGCACTTTGGTTATTGGCATTCTAGTCAGAAATCTTTTAGGCCTTTGGGTTAAGGTAACTGTTCCAGAAGTTTGAAAGCACATATGTTACTATCGAGGAATAATAATATTTTAGCCTAGAATTTCCCAGACTGTTCATACCACTTAAAAATTCCAGTGTTCTTTGAGATATTATGAATCACTCTGCTAAGAAGGGTGAGTTGGAGGAGAAAAGGTTTTGGAAATATGTTTTTTTCTAAAAACATATGTATAATATATATATACAATAAATAAGTAGAAGACATTTTCTTAGCTGTTCTTGTTATTTTGAAATAATCTGCTTAAGAAAAAAGTGAGTCAAAACTCTTAAGAAGTCACATGTAGGAACTTACAATAATACATTTTGTGAAATCATCTTGTTTATTTATTGTTAAATGCTCATACTACACAAATTATTTTTTTATGAATCTGTGCCTGAAAGAGAAGTTTAAAAAAAAAGAGCATTCAACTGATTTAAATAAACAAAACAAATCTTTCAAAGAGAAGGTAAACAATTGTAGCTTCTGCTTTTTTAAAAATTGAAAAGCATGCTTTACAAGATGAAATGTAGACTTTTTCAATGGTCAAATGCAAGACTATTTGAACATTGGGAAGCCTGTTTTATGTTTTTATCTTTGCTACTATATACCTGTGTAAAGCAAGATTTTCATAAGATATTTTAATGAAAATAAAAATAAAGAATTACTCTTAAAACTAGGCCTGATATATGCTCAGATATAGCAATAGTACTTCTAATACTAAATAGTATATAACAGACTCCAAATACTATTTGTATTCAAAAAACACAAAAATATAAAATTAATGGGTTTTAACTTGACATATATTGTGTTTTTGTTAAGAGAATCAATACCACTTAATATATTTAATGTAAGTGAAATGATTAACATAAATTTAATATAAATATAAGTAAAATAATTTAATTAACTTAATATATTTAACTTGTTCTTTTGATTTGTTATAAAGTATAAATGTATATGAACTAATTTTACTTATTTTTTTGAGGATACAAATAATGAATGTTTTTTGATGATTTTGCTATCCCTTTTAATCTTATTGTGCATTTTATTTTATAAGCTCCTCTTGGTGTTTTGTCAATACATTAACAGTATTAAAATATTTTATAGAAAACTTTGCTTTAGCCCTTTAATGCCCAGTGGTTTAGCAACCCACATTAGTATTTTGGCTGGCTTTCTTAGAGAGCATGACTTTGCAAACAAAGATGAGTCTGTTTGAACTGAAAACCAAAGGAATTAAAAAAAAAAACAAACATATAGATAGTTTAAATTTTATTATTTTTATTTTTTATGGGCAAATAATTTTTTTCAGTGATTATTTTATTTATTTTATTTTAATTAATTAATTTATTTTTAATTCCACCTCTTATAGTTAGATTTCTTTCAGTCACCTCATATTTGACCTTTTTTATCCCATCTACCTCCCCTTTTTCCTCGACCCTCTGGTAACCACTAGTCTATTGTCCATGTCCATGAGTCTCTGTTTGTCCTGTTTGTTTTGAAAACCAGAGGAAATTGACTAGCAAGTACTGATTAGTGGGAACAGAACTTGGTGACACTTCCAAGTGGGAAATTAGAATGATAAGGGGCAGCATATGGGCACCTGTGGGAGGAATACAGAGAGAATTTTGGTCTGGTCTATGTCCTGATTCCTTTATCGAGGCTTGGGGTCCTTGGGTTCTAAAGTGGAATGTATTGCACAAGGTAATTGGGAATGTCTTAGAGCTGGAGGCTAAAAGTCAAATTTCTTGGAGTGTGTGACGGGTCAAGCAAGAAAAACCACATTTGATAAGGCAAAGGTAAAAGCAGACTGCCAAAATGGAGAGAGCCAAGAGAGTGAGGCAATACAAAGTGATGAGACCAAGGGTAGAAATAAAGTAGCTTGAAACTCGTTGGGTAAGTTCACGGGCTTGGGGTGTTTTATTTCTCCTTTTCTCACCAAGGGAATCTCGTTGAGGTTTACTTTCCCTTTGTATATAATACTGATATCAGCAGCCTTTATCTCATTGACAACCATGAGGATTAAATGATTGTAATGCCATAAACTATTTAGATCAACATCTGTTATAGATCAATGCTCCATAAATATGGCTGTTATTAAGGCAAGGAAGGTCCTATGCTGTGATCACAATTGAGCTGGATGAAAGTAGGATACGATAGTGGTTACACATGTGCTTTGGAATCAGGTAGGTCTTGGTCAAGTTACTCAACCCCTCTCTTTATTAGTAAGACAGGGATCATAATCACCTCATCAATTTGCCATGCGGGTTAAATTAGATAATGTATTTTAAAACTTCATTGCTTGTTACGAGGATGAGGCTTCATAAACAGAGGGCCTGTGGCCTGATTTCATTGGCCATCAGCCATAGGGTGGAGGGGTTTAAGTTTAAAGGATTAGGTCAACATTTACAACTTTGGTAAAGGCCAACACTTGTGTTGATCCATGGCTTTGGAAACCGGATTTTCAAAGTTCTTCAGCCCATGTGCCAGTGCTATATAAATATATAAGACACTTATGATTGCTGAGGATACAATAACCTTTTATTATTGGACCTATATTTTCTACTGCCCCACCTTAATGCAGTCTGAATATTCATTTGTGGTGCATAAAACAATACCAACACCATCATCAAGGTCACAACTTAGAGAAGCCTTCCAGAAGGGCCAATATTTTGTTTCAAGTTTAAAAAAAGGCTGATTTTTTATTTTAAAAAATGGCTGGTGGAGACATATAGTTTCTTTTTTTTTGATGAATGTTATTTTTTACTCCCATTTATTTTAGATAGTTCATGAAAAAGCAGAATTAGTTAGAAAGAAATCATGTGAAAATATGATGAACTGTTTGCTGTAGACAAAGTCTTTGTGGTGAATTAAGGGGAAAGAGATGTTATGTCACTCATTAAACTTTAGAACTTTTGCATCAGTGGAAGGTGCACAGAACCCCATTTTTGAGTATGTAAGAATATAGAAAATTGTAAAGGTTGTGCCATTATTATACTAGATTATTATATTAGATTTGATTATTTAAAAAAATTTTTTTTTAGTCATTTTAAAATATCTTCTCCTTGCCCTACCCCAACTCCTCAATTTAAACAATGTAAATTAAAGACTTTATGGCGACTTTATAACGTGTCAATTTGACCAGGCTAAACTATATTTCCCAGAATTATTTACCTTTCTGCTTCTGCTTAGAGATGCCACAAGAGAGATTTTTGTGTGAAATATGGAGGTGGGGAGGGTTAAGAAAGCAGCAGTCATCCTGTGGCTCACAGTCTGTATTGATGATCTGCTCATTCACATCCCTGGGCAGCCCCTGGGCCTATAACTGCTTTATCCCCCACCTCTCTACATCACCTGATGGCTTCTCAGACTACTGGGCTAGGTATGTGTGTTTAAATTTGTGACAAAGGGCTCTGGTTTCTGTAGGACACCTTTGCATAAAGGTCAGAGACCAAAGAGTTTCATTCTATCCAACTTGTGCTTGTGGATTTTCAGCTTGTTTTTTGCTCTTGTGCACCTTACATCCACTTTCCATACTGCCTGCCAGGTTAAACTACTGTAACAAATTCGTATGTGTGTGTGTGTGTGTGTGTGTTGGGGGGGTGTAAACATGGACTATATATAATTATATATTTTATATATATATAATTTTTTTCTAGTGGTCTCCTCCGATTAGGCTCTAACTGATTCCTTGATCTCTTCTAAGCCTTTCTCCAGAGATACCGTTACTCATGTTGTGCCATGATCTAAATTTTTTACGTGCTGATACCCAAACATCATGGAGCACACCCAATATGTTTCTCTCTGTGCCAGGTGCTTTCATGTGATCTAGAAAAAAGAATGGAGGCTCAGCTTGCTTGTGCCAACTCTTTTGAACTGTCATTTCATTGATATCAGGATATACTTAAATTTCTGCTTTGCTGAACTGACAGTGGCTTTCCCTATCTGTTAATAGCTAGTCTAAGCCTTTCTGTTAGCAACTTAAAGTTTCTCTTTTATTGTTTGAGGTTGTCTATGCAGTTACTTTTGCAATCACTGAATAACATAGGTCACCTGGATTTAAAATGAGCATTTGAAAAACTCATCCATCTACCTGTTAGCCTTCTCTTTTGCTCAGTGATTGATAGTACTCCTGTTTACCTTTAGGTTTACATTTCCTGTTCCACTTTTTAGGTCAAGGGTGAACATTTATAATTTTAGACCAGGAAAAAACATTAATTTGTTTCTTACTTTCTTTGATTTATATTGTTTCCAGTTTTGTCAGCCTCAGTGGAGGTACATGATTTGGGTGCCAAACAAAATCAAATTACTGAAAATCTGAATTATGTAAGGCATAGTAGTAGGTATTGTGGGGAAATGTAAGGAATTATACGAAATAATCTTTGTTTTCTAGTTTATAATCCAGTTAGGAAGATAGGCATAAATATGTAAAAATCTAATTTATAACAAAAGAGTCAAGTTACAGCTCAAAAAATTGATGAGCTATAATAAATTGGTAAATTTAGAGAAGTTGTCTTCACTGGTTTTGAGACCGGAGCGAGATAGGAGAATAAGCTGAGAAGCTTCTTTCAAACTCTTCGGCTACCAGTCCATTTTCCCAACCTAACTGAGAAGCACTGGTTGAAAGAAAAGTATATCATACACACACACACACACACACATTTTTACATATTTATATATATCATATATTTACATATTTTTACATATTTATATATACATAAAATTTATAATATCATATATAATATAATAAATTATATATATGTATGTATAAATATATGTGTGTGTGTATGTGTGTGTGTGTGTGTGTGTGTGTATATATATATATATATATATATATATATATATATTTAACAAAACCCACATTTCTCCCTTATACCTCATCACTGCTCCATAGCTCTCATAGCTTCTTCCTACATCCTGGATCTTTTCCAGGCTGTCTCAAGTGCACACATTTCAAAACCACTTTTACTTATATTTAGCCATTAAAGCTTGCTTTCTTCTGATGATGTTTTCTTCTTCAGAATTGTAAAATTTACTACTCATCCTTAAAATATTTAGATGGTCTCAATTTCGATTTAATTTTTTGTGGAATGTGGTCATGACAATAGTATTCTAAATTCCTGGGTGAGTTTTACGTGCAGCCAGGATTGAGATCCAGGTTTGAGAAAAGTTGACCGACTACTGTAATTGGTTGTTTACCTCCCTCTTACCTTGTTCCTCTGGTTAGATTGTAAACTTGTCAAGGGAGTGTCCAAGTCTTATTTACCTTTGTGATTAATGTCTACACTTTGGGAAAGGAAGCTACTTGATTAACCTCGACCTACTGTTCCATGATTCCAAAATCTCAAAACTCTAAGATAGAAAAATGTTTCTTGACTCGTTTGGGAACAAAATCTGACTTTGATTGAAATAAGGCTATTTTTAGTGTATTTGTATCACTTAGGATGTTTGTTTCACTGCGGAATGTCAGTGTATTTGATTAGTCTGGGTGTTTGCCCAGACTCTACTGAGAGTGTTACATATTTACACAACACACATACGCATGCGCATGCACACACACGCACACACACACACACACACACACACAAACTGATGTCCCCCTAAAATTCTAAATTCTGAAACACATCTGCCCAAAAGCTTCAGGGCAGTATTTATTGATGTTTCACCAGGGATTTAAGGAAGTCGTTGGAGGATGGGGTAGAATTTAGAATTTAGGCCAGTAATTCTCAAAACTGGAGCTTTTAAAACTTAACAGTGCTCCAGAGATTCTGATTCAGTTGATTTAGTGTTGGGCCTGGGCATCAGATTTCTAAAAAACACTTTCCAACTTATCTTGTTGTGGAGCTGGAATTGAAAACCAATGACTTAGACTAATGAGTCTCAGCTGGAAGTTTGCATGCCCCTTCCCTTAATCTGAGATACTTTTTCAAATGGCTCATGGTTCTTTGCCTCTATTGCTTCACACTGCTAATGTGATTCATCGTTATCCACAAGGAGTGAGTTGAAGTTAGTTGTCTCTGTATAGAAAAAAAGTGAGAACAGCTGACAGATATCAGGATGCGGAAGGAAGTTTTAGGTACCGAGTGTAGCTTGAGTTAAGGGACAAAGGCTGGAAATCATAAGAGACATAGGAGAATAGAAGGTAGTTTGAATTGACTGAAGGTTAAGGCTGGAGAGGCATTTAGATCTCTGACATAAGGAACTTGTGTGCTTCTTTTATTGTCATTAGAATACTTTTGTCTGTTTCTTTAGACACTTTAAACTGGCCTTTCCTATATTTATTGTTTAAAATAAACTTTTTCAGTTCTGCTTTCTGGCAATTATCAGGCTCTAATTTTCAAAATCAGTTTAGCAATGTTTTCTGTTTCCATGGTGGTCTCACTGTACCAGGTACGGGATCTTGATGAAATGCTGTGAAAATTAACAATAGATGAGGATGAATTACCCACTAAAGAGGGTGGGTGAGGTGTCTGTGCTGTGAAAAAAAAATGTGTTGAATGCCAAGGAACACAAGAAGTTATCATACATAAAGTTTTACATGTTATGCTGGCTGCTTTCCACCTTTGAGAATTTGTGCTTCATGGGTGGGACGTCATTTCTGTGAGCTATATTGAATACCCACCCTGTTTTGATATACAGTGGCATGTCAGAGTCATAAATTATGAGCTTTAAAAACCAGCTTTAATAATGACAAACGAACTAGGTCATGAAGTGTGCATTAACA
The DNA here is from genome assembly GCA_004027375.1 of Macroglossus sobrinus. Taxonomy (NCBI): domain Eukaryota; kingdom Metazoa; phylum Chordata; class Mammalia; order Chiroptera; family Pteropodidae; genus Macroglossus; species Macroglossus sobrinus. The sequence continues at coordinate 1,778 of PVKZ01002854.1, read as the reverse complement.
TGTTCAGTTTGTATGTGTCTCCTGAAGATGTGCAAAAAAAAAAAAGTCAACAACAACAACAAACCTACAAATAAGTTTTTACTTTCCTTGTTGGAATCTTCAATAAATGAATACTTATAAAATCTAAGAAAAGGGCTAGGCTCAGAGTAAATGTTCAAAAATATTAAAAGTTGTCATTGTTCATGGTATTGTTGCTTGGGCTATAGCACTCAATATCTTGGAGACTTAGCAAAGTGCCCTTTAAAATAGAATAACCTCCTCTCCATAGCTATCACATTTCTTTGCTCAAGTTTGCCATGTCATTTCCATCAGTTTTAGAACTGGGACAAACTATGTCATCAGGCACAGCTTAGGTAGAGATGAGTATATATTTATACTTGAGTGGTTTGGTTTTGGTTATTGAAAATAATGAATCTGTAAGATGCACCTTGCTGTAGTGGAAAAGGTCTCAAATTAGGTGTTGAAAAAATAGGGTTATTGTTTGAATTCTACTACAGACCAGAATTAAAAGAGTGTGAGCAAGCTGCTTCATAGCCATGGGCCGTTTTGTTAAAGGAAATGTAAAAATCAAACTATGTGGTTGCTATTATCTCTAAAAATGTTTAATTATGAGTTTGAAGAAAACCAGGATTAAGCTTAAACAGTAGACTTTGAAGGTCTGCTGCCTGCATGCTTATAGCAAGGGTTGGCAAGCTACAACCCGAAGAGCAAATTCGAAGTGTCACCTGTGTTTATGTTGAAGAGCAATTTTCCACTCAAAAGGCTAACCTTATAATTAGCAATTTGTTCTACTTCTGAAGATATGCTTGCTGCTTAGGCCAAAGGGCAAGGTGACCTCAAAAATAACTAAAGACTCATCCTCCCTTGTTCTGTCTAGATAGCAGATGTGTTGCCTGTGTTCCTGTCTGAAAATCTCTCGCTCTGTGACTGTCTGTAACCCATAACAACTCCCACAGTCTGTAACCACTTGAGGACAAATTAACCAATTGGCCCATGCAAATAAGCCCTATAAAAGCAAGTTTGCATCCGAGCTCGAAGCCCAGATCTTTAGAGCACTAGCTCTTCTGGGACCACTGACATACTAAACCTGAGTTCTCCAACTCTCTGAGTGGTGCTTGGTTTCTCACTGGTCTGATATTTCTGCAACAACGTGATCTAGGAGCTAAGAATTTTTTTTTATAACTTTAAATAATTATATTCTAAATGGTTGTATGAATATCAATATTAATTTTGCCTCTTTGTTGCAAGGCCTAAATATTTACTGACTGGCCCATTACAATAAATGTTTGGCAATCCCTGTATTATTCAGATCCTGTAAAAGGTAAAATAAAAATCCTTGTCATGATCTTCTCCACCCATTTCTTTAAGATGTATAATTATCTTATATTTTTCCATGAGTTAAAGAAATTCTTCCCTTTGTTTTTTTATTAGTGCTTTAAAAAGTATTAAATTGTTACTTTATAAGAATGACAGTCATTTTTACAAATTTTGGATTAACAGTGCCCTCAGCCTTTTCTAGTCCTTTTTGGCCATCTGAGAAGAATGTTTTTTTTTTTTTTTTCTTTTAGGAATCATATTGCAGAGCTGCTTTTTTTTTTTTTTTTTTTTTTTTTTTTTTTTTTTTTTTTTTTTTTTTTTTTTTTTTTTTTTTTTTTTTTTTTTTTTTTTTTTTTTTTTTTTTTTTTTTTTTTTTTTTTTTTTTTTTTTTTTTTTTTTTTTTTTTTTTTTTTTTTTTTTTTTTTTTTTTTTTTTTTTTTTTTTTTTTTTTTTTTTTTTTT
>PVKZ01002853.1:146074-180705 GCA_004027375.1 Macroglossus sobrinus | reverse complement strand
CTGGGGATGGATGTTCACCTGGGCTGCCTTGCACTGGAAAGTCACATATGTCCCTATTTCCTTGTCTGGAAAATTGACCCAGTGGGACTTAGCTCACCTTGCTATTACTTTTTTATGATAGTACAGTAGTTGTTATATGATTTATTTCTGTTGACATACTCTGCAATCTGTAGATGTGAACTTTTAATGTCACCTTACAACACCTAGGAACATCAGCCACTCTTCAAAAGCTTGGTTTTCTGCCACAGTGGTGGTGTCCACCCAACATCTGAGCACACACAGCTGGGCAGGCTTAGCCCACTGTCAACTTACAAAAGGAACAAACAACAACAAACAGACTTTGCCTAAAGGCACTCATGGGGTGCTTTCTGTACGCCAGGTACTCTTCGGCTTGCTTTGCAAATATTTACTCGTTCAAACCTTGTGATGAGCCTTTGGGGTACACAGGCAGGCCCACGTAAGGAAATTTTTCCAAGCTTCCTAAGCTAATAAGTAGCAGAGGTGAGATTTGAACCTTGAAATCTGGCTTTTAGCGTCCGTCCTCTTAACCACGGCATTTAAGATGCCTCCCCAGCGTCTCTCAATTAACACGATCAGGATGACTGCCCAGATAAAGCCTTGGCCTGTGTGTCTCTGCTGAATCTATTTAATTGGGATGCAGATTATAAAATGATCAACTTCTGATCAAATTATAGTGAGAGCTTTGCAACATCTAACAAGAAGGGGGCGGGGGGAAAATCCAATTAAAAAAACAACTTGATAATGTCTTATATATTCCAGAACATATATTCCATCTAAGCAGAGATAGACGAGGGTATGTAAATCACCCACCTGGCCCTCCCCACTCCTTCCCATCTCTGGATGTGGAGAGGGGGATGATGGGAAAATCCGAGTGGAGATCCCTATGCTATAAAATCAGAGTTCTCTGACTATAGGGTAATGACAGTCCCCAGAGACTGGTTCAGGGAAGCATGCCAAGTCCATTAATACCTCAGGACATTTTTGGTGAGTGTCGTTCAGATTTTCTTAGCCTAAGCAAGGGTTTTGGGGTGGATTTAGGGGGGCAATTATAACCCTTGATGATGAAGGAAATGTATGGTGATTGCTTCTGCATCTGGAACAAGTAGAAATCATCTTCGTAATAACCCCAATTGTTTTCTCCCTCCTCTGCCTCGGTTCACAAAATACCTTATTAAATATGGAGAATAAAAATGTGCCTGGGGTAATGGTTTATTATTAGAATAAATAATAGGCAATATGTTTCTCCCACCTTGCCTGCTATCAGATGCAAAGACATTTCGTGGTTTTACTGGTAAAGGTGTGTTCAGGTGTCAGGCCAGCCCAGGTCTTCGTGGCCAGGGGCGCCCTTTTGCTTCAACACCAACATCAAGCCTGAAATGAACAACTCCAGAGACTGCATCCTTGCAGGACGCAGATGGAGGCAGGAGGCTGCCGTGGATCTCGGCCAGATGCTTCCTGGGGTTGCCACCTCTTGCTTGGTGTTGGTCTGTCTGATCCGTCTTCCTGGACAGTTCTGTCCCAGACCCGAGGGACTTGTTCTGTCACTTATGGGGTATTTTAAAAGTGGGCGCATGGAAGAACAAGAGCCAAAAGCATCTCTCGGAAGAACACAACTCTGTAAAACCCATTATTTGAGGCTCGCTTCTGTTCTACAGTCATCCCGACCTCTACCATCGCTTTAATCAGATAACCAACACTTGAGTCTCCCCAGCGAGTTACCTGTGGAACAGTGACTCTCTTGTGTAAGTACCAATAGCATCAAAGGATACGGTTTTACAGGGAACAGACAGCAGGAGAAGGGCTCACTAAATGCTGGGCGGTGCCTGGCGTATACCTTACCACATGCCATTCAAGTGCTAAAAATACGAAAGTATTTTGAGATTCCAGGATGTGCTCAACAAATGATCCCCCAGCACTGTGAGCCATCAGTTAAATACATTAGAGCTTTCAGTCTTTGGATTTATCTGTTCACATTTACATAGAACAGCAAACCCATTTCCCTACCCACCCACCCACCCACCCAATTAGTACTTAGACTTGCCAGGTTCTTTCTTCCTGTCTCCTTGCCCTGCTGCAAGGCTCCCCTGGGAAGCTGGCACCTTGACAAAATCAGACAAGATTTTAGCAGCAGATTCTGGTTGTCCCTAAGGTTCAAATGAAAATGTCTGGGGAGAGATGAGTGGATTCCCCCAAGCTGTTCTCTCAAATGCATTTTCTTCATTTATACAACATGAGCCAGAATTAAGTTAATTAATCATGGCTCACTTGACTCATTGTTGCGACTTTCGTTTTCATATTTTTTTCCAACGGATTATTCCTCACTTCCTTTCCTAAATCCTAAGCACTTACCACTTTCACATAATTTTTTTTCCTTTCCTTATACCAAAAAGGAACAACAGCCACAAGTGATGGGGTCTGTATTTGCTTATCTGACTTAAAGAATCCTGTTTTCTTGGAACCAGAGGACATACTTCATTGTAGGATACTTTTGGAAAAAGCAATGGGTTTTATTGCAACCCTAAGATGGATTGTATTATATTCAGGGATTTCAGGTCTTCATAAACTTAGATCTCTAGTAAACATTTCATATACGCACCCAGACATAGGATGGGCAGACCCACCTTCCCCTTTATTTCAGTTTTTACTTTTCTACTGGAGAGAATCCACACACAAATATATAATTTCTAAAAAAATTGGAGTTGAGTTTTTTTCTAAGACAGCCACCTTTTGGTGCTGGGTGGAGTTAATTATAGCTACCATCAGTTGAGTACCCACTATGTGCCAGACTGGGCCTGATTTTGATGTGCTACATGCAATTTCTCATTTAATTACTACAATAACCCTCTCACTCAGCTTTTTAAATTATATTAATATTATAATGATTGTTCATTTGATTCTACAAAAGCAGGGCATGAGCTTTACAAGAAGTGGAAATAATGTAATAGATCCCAAGATTAAACATGAGAAGTTAGCCTCACATTATTCCTTTGTACCCATAATTATTCTCCTTCCCAAGGCATAATTTTTTAAAGATATTTTTTCATGTATACAAGGATGTTTTTATGTGTGTGTGTATATGTGTAGTTTTTTAAACAAAAATTGAATAGTGTTTTAAACATTGGTTCAGCTTGCTTTGTTTTATTCATTCTATGATGGACAGCCTTCCATATCATTAAACTTCTAATGAATCTATAATATTCCATGGTATAGAGTAAGGGTTGGCAAATTCTCACCACAGGTCAAATCCATCCCACCAATGGTTATAAATAAAGTTTTATTGAAACACAGCCATTTCTGTTCACATTGTTTGTGGCTGCTTTCTTGATAATATCAACCCTTTTAAAATTTCAAGGCAACTATTGCCCTCATTTTTTTTTTTAAGAAAATAAATCTGAAACTCAAAAAGTATCACGACTTGGGAAAACTCATTGGCCTGTGAGGAAACAAAGCCAGGATTTAAACCCAAACAATTTGGCCCGGTGTTCCTTCTGAAAAACCCCTCTGGTTCTCAACATTAATTTTAATAGCAATGTCTAGGATTTGTTGAATTATTTAAATGAGCTAGGTGCTTTGCCTAGTACTTAAATGGATTATCTTACTTGGGGCTTGCAACAAAATTAAATGCTAGGTAGGCACGGTGCTATCCCCATTGTGCAGATGGAGAAATTGTGAGTGGAGAGATTGTATAACGTGGCTAATGTTACAGAACAGTGTCTTTTCTCTGGGGAGAAAACGCGACCTGGAAAAGGACCCAGGAGGTTGTTATCTAAGAAATCTAATCTGGTAGAAAGAATCTCAGTCTCAACCCAGTCTAAACGCACTTGAAACCACACAAAGCCAAGTGTGCGGGTCTGTGCGTTTACGAAACCAGATAGCGCGGTCATGTTATGTTTTGTTGGAGAGGGCCGTGAGCGTGTAAACCGCACGTCTGGACAGAGCACTTGCTAAGGACAAATGGGGCACAGAATGGGGTTCCGTGAAAGATGCATTTTCTGGTTTCAGCTGGTTTCCTTGAGACTGGGAGCTGAGTATTGCGGTGACTTCGAGAGGGACTTGTATCCAGCCATCTGGAGGGTAATTTCCTCTAGTACTTCCCAGTTCGTGAGTTCAGGAAGTCACTCGACTTCCTGTGCCTCAGTTTCCCCAGCTGTAAAACAAAGTTCAGGATATTAGGTTCTCATGAAGTTGAGAGCATTGTAATGATAGAATGTCTCCCTAAAAAAGCGTGTAGCACATTTTGTGGCACAATGAGAACATCGGAGAAAACTTAACTTACGTGTTAATGTGAAATTTATTTTGCTAAAAAACGATTATTTTCTTGCCTGTACAGTTAAAATTGAGCAAAATATAAAGGTTTTGCTATGCAAATATACTTTCCTTTCTCTCCCCCACCCAAATCCAGTGTTCTCCCTTTGACTGTGCTGTTTACAGTATCGTTTTCCCAAATCCTTGGGTAGGTGAGCCCACCCAACTCTTATTACCCAGTAAGGATCAGATCAAAGGTCCCATCTCCTGAGGCATCTAGCTGACACCTCCCTCCACTGTTTGCCCCACACAACAGGATGGGTGGACCTCTCTTTTTTGGGTGCCTGTGGCATGCTATGGTTTCCTTTCTGTCACACTTAGAACCTTGCATTATAATCTTTAGTCATCTTTCTTCCCCTCTTGTAGAGATTATTTTAGGAAATGCGCTATGTTTAATTTATGTCTGCATCTTCCTCTATTAGCACAGTGCTAGTCAGAATGTAGGAACTCATAGTGCACGTGTCAGGTGTTTATAATCTTGAAATGCATTAGGAAGAGGCAAACTGTGGCATGCGTCCTAGGCACTTTGAAATGTGGTTTTGTAGGAGAATGCCCTCTTATTTCGTAAGAACTTATAATGATTCCGAAAGTGGAGAATTTGAAAAATGCACACGGGTATCCACTGATTTGATTTGTTGGGTTTTATGCAGATGGAATTCCTTGGTGCCTTTTTTTCTGAATAATTCACAACTGCTCCCCAAACTGGAATTTCCAACATTATATGATTATAAACCAGACAACATGCATATCTGTTTATTCGTTTATTATTTCCTTCGACTTCTACGTTTTCCAATTCAAGTTACTCTCTCACCAGTTTCCCCTTGCACTTGACATTTCTGCCATATTCAATTACTTGCACTTCCATAACCTCGCTGGAATTTTTGCATTCCCCTATATTTATAACATACTTTAACATATACATAGTTTTTTCATTCTTTTTTTGGATTTATTTTTTAAAAAGTAAAACAAGCATAAAACCCTAACACCTGTTTTAATTCTCTAAGACAAGGTTGCTGTCCCTCCAATGTGCTGTTAGCACATCTTATAATTTCATTGTTGCCAATGTTCTCTGTATGGCAACTGTTGATTTACTCATCTTTTTCCCCATTTAGACAGTGAGCTCCAAATACCTTCTTTTGCGTTATATTTCTCATGCCTAGAACAGTGTCTGACATCCAGAAGGTGCTTGATCAAAATATTATTATAGATACAGATATTGATAAAGATATGCACATACATGTGTATATTTGCTGTTGAATACATAAAGGAACGAATGGATGGACAAACAAATCGATGGATCCTGAACATTGTGCTTGCCTCTAGAACAAGAAAGCCTCACAAGACCCAGTCCTTTCCCTTGCAGATCCATTCTGATGTGTGGGAGGGGACATCAGACTGGTACGAGGGTCAGGATGAAGCGGGAAGAACCGATGAGAGAGAGCTCAAAGTCAGGAGAAGATGAAAAGGGCTGAGTCTGAGAAAGATCCTTTGGCCCTGTTGGCCAGATGAAGATAGGAGATGGGGGGAGATGAATCCCGGCTATTAAATGTCCCGTTCCACCAGGAGAGCAAAGGGTCTCCTGCTGCAGTTTATTGCTTCTGTCCCTAACCTTTCATAAGTGCTTACTTGGCAGCCCTACCGAGAGTGGTATTTGATTCTCTGGAAGCATCTTAAAGGAACAGAATCAGACCTCTCACTTTCCCTTTTTTTTTCATTTAGGCTATAAAAATATTGGTTTTGTGCATAACTGCCGTGGGAGAAAAAAATACAGATCCCATGTTAGCTTCCAAATGAAATGACATTTAGTAAAGTGTACATATATGATATTTTTCAAGGCTGGCTTTTAACAAGTGTGCGGGAAGGGTCTTCCTTCTAGACAGATGAGGAGGAGTTATAGGTACCTTTTTCTCTCTACATCGTCCCCCATAGCCATTATGAGGACACATTTTTAAAAGCCACAAGAGGTTTGGCAATGACTTAGTGAGCCTTCAGAGCATCCTTACATCCTGTATGGCAGGTCGTGGATGAGGTCTGGTGCCTCAGAAACCCGGACTCTCGATGGGACTCAGCCATCTTGCATAATTGGCCATTGGCACTTGATCACAAGTTGAAGACGGAGAGGTCACTGGCCACCTCATGCAGAAGACGTGGGTGTTACTGAGTTCATTTCTAACCGAAGACGTAAGGATGGCGGATGTAGGTGCTACTAGGCAACAGATGGAGTGTGGTGGTGATGACATCTGGTTCACAGAGAATTTATGGGGTTAAACAGGGACATGGCCCAAATGGAGAAGCGAGATATTATGGCCAGGAACTGGGCGAAACACTATGGTGTTTTGTGCTGTGTAGGAAAAAATAAACTCATAAAAACCAACAAACGAACGAACAAAACCGGGGAACGTCCTTTTTATTATCTTTAACTTTTATTTTTCTTAATCAGCTCTGTTTGAAGGATAACATTGCTATTGTCATGGCTGCTCTTGAATGTTGCATTTGATGTACTTTGTTAACAGGGAACGTGATAATGTGGCTTCACTTCGCATTGTTTAGGTCAGGAGTTTACTTATTTCTTTAAATGTTGACGCTGTGCTTCTGGGGGTCTGACAAACCCTTGTGAATTCTGAAGGCAGATGCTAAAATTTTTAATCTCGTTATTAGATAAAACATTTTAGTTAATTAATGAAAATGAGAGCTACCACTATTATAACATTTTTAAAACACCTGTATTTCTGCAAGGCACCCATATTAAAATATTTTCTAATTATAAATGCCCTACACGACATAAAGAATAATTTGAAAATCACAGAAAAGCATTAAGAAAAAGTATCGTCTTCATTCTTTAATTGCACTTCCCATTAACTTTTATGTTTTGCATTTAGATATGTGGTCCATTTTGAGTTAATTTTTTTTTTTTGTATAAAGTGTGAGGTTGAGGTCAAAGCATTTTATTTTGTTTTCTGCATATAGACATTCAATTATCTTAATATCATTTGTTCTGAGGTATATAACTTCTTGTATTTTTTTTTAAGTGGTTGCCCTACAGATTCCAATGCACATAATACTTAACTTCTCTCGGTCTACAGAGAATTAATATTTTACTCTTGGAATTGGAATGTAGAAACCTTATTGCCATATATGTCCCTTATTCTCCTCTCTTTATGTTGGGTTTATCTTATGTATTGCATATATGTACACTGAAAACAATTTTGTATTGAGTATACAAGCATTAAAAATATTTATGTCACAAAAATTAGACAATTTTGTGATTTTTTTTTTTGCTTTCAACCATTAAATACACTTGAAAGAACTCCAGAGGAGTAGACTAATTGATTATATGTAATTTACTGATATGTTTACCATTTCCTTTTTTAAAACTTTATTTTGATGTTCTGAGTTTCCTTCTGGTATTCTGTTTCCTTTGTCTGGAGCAATTATTTTAGAGCAGGCCTGTTGGCAATGAATTTTCTTAAGTTTCCTGAATATTTCGCCTTCATTGCTAATGGACATTTTCACTGGATTTCGAATTCTAGGTTGACACTTTTTTTCCTTCGGCACTTAAAAAATTGTTTGGCATCTTTTGGCCTCCTTGGTTTTGGTTTGTTTAGTTAAATGAGAAATTCACAGTTACTTGAATTGCTGCTTTCTCACCAGTATTACATCATTTGTCTTTGCCTTTTTTCAGGTTTTGTTTTTGTTTTTGTTTTGTTGTTGTTTTCAATTTTGATTACAGAGGGATGTGAATTTCTTTGGGTTTCCCTCTGCAAGGTTTGCTGAGCTTCTTGAAATTGTGGGTTTATGTCTTTTGCTAAATGTAAGGAGTGTACAGCCACTGTTTTATCAAATAATTTTTTTCAGTGACCTTTATCTTTATTCTAGAATTTCAGTGGCACGGCTGTTACACCTTTTGGTATTCTATAGATTCCTGAGTTTCTTTCTTTTTTTCTCTCTCTTCCATTTTTTTCTTTCTGTTTTTTCAATTTGATACTTTAATTGATGTGTACTCAAGTTCACTGAGTTTCCCCTGTTCTCTCCATTCTACATTTAAGTATATTCAGAGAGTTTTTCTTTTTCTTTTTCTTTTTTTTTAATTTAGGTTATTGTTTTTACGGTTCTAAAATTTCTATTTGGTTCTTCTTTATATCATCTATTTTTTGCCAGTCCTGTCTACATTCGTTTTTTCATCTTACTTCTTGGAGCATGTTTATAAAAGCTGCTTGAAATTTTTATTGGATAATCCTCACATCTGTGTCATCCTGGTGTTCGTGTCTGTGACTGTCTTCTTCTGTATGAGTGTGGGTTTTCCTGTTTCCTCGTATGCCAGGTAATTTTGGCTGTGTCCTGGGTATGCTGGCTCTTAGGTTTTGAGACTCTGGGTCTGGTTTAAGTCCTCTGAAAATGGTTGATATTTTTGTTTTATCACTCAGCCCAATTGGAGCCAGGCTGAACATTTCTGCCACCTTCTGTGCATTTTATTTCTCATGTCAGTTCTGTAGTCAAAGTATGACTTGGCAGTAATAGCTGGGTCTGTCCCATGTGTGCACATCACAGTGGCCAGGGTGGGACCTGGGCGATGCGTGATCCAGTTCCGTTCTCATCATCTGTGCTCTCCATGAGGGTCAAGTGCACACACACGAGGCTCAGGGGTGCATGCGGAGTTCATCAGAGCAGAGCATGAGGTCATTTCTCCAAATGACCTCTCTCTTCCCTCTCTGGATCCTCGAAACGTTTTTGGCTTCCTAGGACTCTATGTGTTTATCCACCAGACAGAAAGCTGATGCTCTTCGTACCCTGTTCATGTGCTTCTGTGACTGAACCTGCTTTTGGTGCCAAGTGGAAAGAGGACACAGAGAGAGAAATCCACAGGAGTCGGGGTGTCCCACGTCCTGGGACCAGAGAAGAGGTTTTCCTGTCCCAGGGGACTGGGCATGTCTGTCTGTCTGTCTGTCTGTCTGTCTGTCTCTCTCTCTCTCTCTCTCTGTATGTGGCTGCCCAGTTCTGGGCTCCAGGCTGCCTTGAACTCACCACTGCTCTGGTGGGACTTTGAATTCTGGTCTTCTTCCTCACTCCACCTGCTCCTGTTTGCGTTTCAGAGGTCTCAAACAGCGGCTCCACGCATCCTATCCAGCATTGACAATGGCGTTGAGTGACAGAGACAGGGTGAGGTGTGCCTGATTCCATCTTACCAGAATAAGAACCTCATCGCCCACTTTATTTTATTGTGGGGAAAAGACACATAAAATAGAACTGGCCATCTTAGCCAGTTTAAAGTCTATAATTTGAGGGTATGAAATACATGCTTAACATCGTGTGACCATCACTCTTCATTCAGTTTGAGGACTTTTTCATTAACCCAAATGGAAACTCCAAACCCAGGAAGAATTCACACCCATCTCTCCCCATTTCCCTCATTTCCCCTCCCCTAAATCCCCTGGAGACGCCTAATCTTTATGGATCTGCTACCTCTTTTATTTTTTAACAGTCTATAGAGATATAATTTACATACCATAAAATCAGCTATTTCAGTGTACAATGTAGTGCGTGTGTGTGTGTGTGCGTGTGTGTGTGTGTGTGCATGTGTGTATGTTGTATAATACTCATTTCCTTTTTAATATTTTGGAATATTTCCTCCCAGTCCTCTTCTCTTTCTTTTATCTTTCTTTCTTCTACTTAATGATCCATCTCACTGTATTTTTAAAACAAAATAGGAATCATAACATTTGTGCACCTTTGTAGCTTCTTTTCTTAAGAAACTAAATAGTGCCTTTTGGGCATTTCTCAGCTCTATTTTTCAAAACCATGGTGCTAAGTGCTGCATGTTATGCCATCATATCGGTGTACTATAATTTATTTTAAATGTTCCCATTATTACACATTGTCAGGTTTACAGTGCTTTTCTTTCATAAATAATGCGGCAGTTAATTGACGTGTAAATAAACAGATGTATATTCTGCTTATTTTCTTAGGAGCTATTCTTAAAAGTGACATTTTAGGTTCAAAAGCACATGGCAAAGCACAGATTTATAGATATTGGGCTCTGGCATCTCCTAAATAAGGATTCCTGTTTTTGTTTTAGAGAAAGTAAAATAGAAACTTTCAACACAAACTATATAAAATATACATCAAAAGTCAGTTCCAAAACCTTCTTATCCTTTAGTAAAAGTTTCAAAACCTTGCAATATATGGTCAGATGCTAGGAGTCAGAGGTCGCTTCATTCATTAAAAAAAAAAAATAATAATAACAGAAATACACACGATAAATTGTGACCTTTTTTTGGCCTCGCTGTTTGAGTTGAAGGGAGAGCCAGCCAGTCCCAGAGAGGTGGGGTGACTACGTGTCCCAGTTTGCTTTGTCAGTCCCACTGTACGTATTCTGTCCCTGGCATAATCGTTAAGCCCCGCCCACTCATTTAACTCACGTATGTGTACGTATGCTCCTGTTTGGACAGTGAATTATATGGTCACTCTAAAGAAGCATCATGATTTTTAAGAAGCACATCTTGGTAGGTCAAGGACAAGCGATGCATGACATACATATCCCTACTCTCTCCTTTCTGAGCTTTTAGAAGCATCACCAGTTGATCAGGTTTTCTATCTCTGGTAGAAGCCCTGACCTCAGAATTCTCCTCTAAACAATCCTGTGAGGACTTTTGACCACCTTATTGGTACCGGATGGTAAAATATAATCCTTTTGCCAAGGACGTAGGTGACACTACTGGACGTTCACATTGAAGAAGACACAACATGATATCCAGGGACTGTTCCCAACCATCTCTAGTGGACAGTCAAGAATGAGAATTTGCATTTGAGAGGACAAGGGGGATTTCACACCAAGATTTTGGACCTCTCTCCTCAGCCCCCTTCAAGACTCTGGCTCATCCTAATTGTGTTTCTAGATCACACAGTTGAAATGCCAAAGGAAGCTTAGGTATCCTAATGAAAAAAAAAATTATTTAGTCCCGAAGAAAAAAAATTACATGCATAATTAATTAATTCTGGATCCGCTTTAAGCTGAGTGATTAGAAGCTACTTTCCTTTTTCTTTCATGTTGTTTTCATGCGGAACTTTCTGATTTCCCCCCCTCTTTTCCTTTTCTTTGTAGGTTTCAAGACAACAGATGAATTGTGAAAGAGAGCAGCTAAGGGTAGGTGCACCTGCTTGTCAAACACTTCCTGGTTTTCGTTTCTGTGTGATAAGCGAAAATTTCCTCGTCTCTCCCAAGACATGGGGTTCTAAACAGCGGGCTTCATCTTAAGACTGGTAGAGTTAAAAATATTTATCCCAGCTAATTTAGTATTGATTGAGCTGGTAAATACAGTATATCTTCTTTTGAAGTGCCATTATAGCAGATATGGATTTTTTTTATTTAGATTCAGCAATAAATACTTCTCTTCTGGAATTTGTTTGACAACATTGTACTCTTTTTATGTACAACACGAGGTCTAAGTAATAACAAAGGTCAAAAGGATGTCTTGCTGCCTTCTTAATGTGAATACCAGGTGGTTTGCTGAGTGGCTGAAATGTTCCCTTGCTGTTAACCGGAGTAGGTGAACCACTAATATGTCAAGGGCATTTTCTAGGAGGAATGCAAGTCCTCCCCAGACCTTTCAGTTTTTGTGGCGTTTGTGTATGCAGGAGGGGAGAGAATGTGAAAGCTAAGATGCGATTTGCCTTCTTAAAAATGAAACTCTCTCGGTGCTCAAGTAGGCAGGCTAGATGCAAACCGCGTTCCCTGGATGAGGAGAGAATGGTTTGCTTATACAGGGAGCTCAGTGACACCGTGCTGCTTTCATGGTGTCATGGTTGATATCCTTCTTGGCATGGGTATGGTACTTTAAGAAATATAAGGATGAGTTATCCCACCACATTTGTATTTTTTTTTAAATGCATTCACGTTTTGGATGGATGAGGTTGAAGTCATAATTGGCCTATCTTTAATGTCACTGATGGAAATTGGCAGTTTTTACTGGACGATGTGCCTTATAGTCATGTTTTCACATTACTCTAAAAACTAGAAAACTCTGTTGCTTTAAAATCATAGCAGTGCGTGTTGGGGTTGGGCAACCATTGTGCTCAAAGGTATCTAATCAATCAGAAAAATGAATTAAATAATTTTAATGCCATGTGTAACTTTTCAGAAAATTCGCTTAATGCCCGTCTTAAGATGATGATGATTTAGAGTTATTTCCATTGTACAATTGCTGTTGTCATCAGGTTTGTTAAATCCTTAGGTAAAGCAAACACCAGAATCCAATCGCATGGAACCGAGAAAGTGACTTGATGGTTTCTTCTTTTTTTATGCATATTTATTTTATGTGGTCTCCCAGCATGGTCTGTTAACCTCTCATCTCTCCCCACTTCAGTCCTAAGTACCTCCGTCTGCATTAGTTGTGACTCCTTCACGAAACAGCCTTCAAGATGGTTTAAGCTTTCCTGAGCTCTCTTATTGCTTTTCCCCTGCAGTCTGAATTACTGGTTCATCCTAGTAAATAATGTATTGCAACTTCAGATTTCTCTTCCTGTTTGGATGGGGACGATGGCCAGAACTAGGTCAGAGCTAGATAAAGAGGAATGTGTGCTTTTGTTTCCGGGAGTCCCTGATAAATTCCTCAGCATTAAGATAATAATATCACAATCTCTGTTGCAAATGAGTCTTGCTTGTCAAATTAAGGACACGTTCAGGGGGGAGGGGGCGGGTTATTTTTTCACACCGATGAGGACTTTGTCCACAGGGGTGGGATTTAGGAATAAGGATGGCGCCCTTCCCACTCTGTGAAATAAATTGAAGCAGTGGTTTGGCATAACTGGTCCAAAGTGTGACCTCAGAAGCTCCCTGTAAGACCACCTCTGGTATCATGAACTGGTGCTTTGTTGGTCGTTGCTGTTGCAGTCTCTGTTTTTACATTTTAAACTAATCGATGTTTTGAATCGATAGCACATTTAAATCAATGGAATACAGATTTATGGGGTTCAAAATTTAAATGATACCAAAGGGAATACAGTGGAGTTTTCCCCTTCTGTCCATCTGACTCATAAGCCTCCTGAGAGACACCAGTGTTATTATCTGCTATCTCACTTTTACCGCCTGTCTCCTCTTCGAATATTTTCTTTGCCTCCTCCTTTCTTGTCCCCTGTCACTCTTTCTCTTTGATCTCCCTCCTTCTCTGTCTTGTGTGTGCACTCACCCCTCTTCTACCTGAAAATAAAACTTTCTTGATCAAGGTGACTTTTCTTGAGACTTTTTTTGGGGGTGGGAGGCGGTTGAAAAAAATTTAGTTCTGATATGAAATGCGAATACCTGGCCACCTCAATGAAATACATTTTCTTTATTCTCATTATTTTTTCTTAGAAAGATAGTCAGTGGGAGAAAAATAGATATCGTTTTAGTTACAAAAGATAATGCAGAAAGATACACCTGTTCACACATGTTTCATGCATGTGGACACTGTAGGGATTGGCATATCCAAGATCGGCTCCTTCTGCTCTCCCTTTTTTCCTCATAAATTCTAAACTAATTTTTCCAAAATGGACTCTGCAAGGTACTTGTTCTATAAAGTATTATAAAATCTAAAAAACAAATGATTGTATGATTAATTAATTTTAGGAAACACAAAGTTAAAGGAAGTCAAACATTTTATTTTTGAAACTGCAGGACTTCTCAGAGCCTTTATTATGTACAAATGAAATATAAAGAGGTGGCTATAATATACAAGTTTTTGCAGACTCATCTGATCATAGAACATCTTTGGATGCTGAGAAACATTTTTGAAAATTATATCTTTTTTTTTTTCCAGTTAGGATGCTAACGTCTGTAAATTATAGAAAAGGCTTGGTTCAGGAGATTTTTGGTAGCAGGGCAGTGGTTTGGAATTTTTGTGCTTCTCTTGACCTTTTTTTCCTTCTTCCAAAGTGAAGAAGAAGCATCACTTGCTCACATGAGAAGTCTCATGAGGAGGAAGCAGGTGGAGGAGGCTTTCCTCAGAGTTCTTGCATACTATTGGAAGAAAATCATTCACGGACGCCTTCTCTGCAGATGTTCTCTTAGATCTCATTGGCCATTCTCCATGTCAGTCACTCCCACTGACCTGAGATCTCAGTGATTGGCTCCAACAGCCTTAATTCATCCCCTGGGACAGGCACATCATCACCTGAACAAAAAGGATTTGCTTAAACTGGAGGAAGAGGAGAAGGGCTTTGGTAGAGTAGCTCAATAGGATCTGCCACAGAAGGAGTCCACATGGGTCCTATGTTCCTCATGTGTTAGCTTCCTGTTGGCTCCTACACGTGCCCCCTTTCATCTCACATACGTGACTGTGGGAAATCCATGTAAAGCCTCAGCGAGTGCCCGAACCCTGGCTGTGGAATTTAAAATAGATGCTTTCTCTGCCAGTTTTATCTCTCACAGATTACATCTCCTCATCTTGGACTTTTTGCCCAGCTTGGCATTCCCTTTGTATTTGGCATCTGCTCTTTGCAATCACCCTCGGTGCAAAACTGGCTAATTTCCCGTCAGCATCAAGTGCTGACAGCAGACATGAGACACCTCACCCAGGACGCGGTTCAGCCCCAGAGAGACTGCCCACGAGCTTCCTAGCCAGGAGAAGGTCATTAGCCAGTGACTCCTAATCATGAGTCACCCTTCTCAGAAGCTATTGGGATAGCTCATGTCTTCGGTGATCAAACTACAGAACAGAAACCTGTTTATTCCTCCATCCCAAGTTGACTTAATCTAGAGTACACTGAGCCCTCTTCTCAGCTTACATTTTAAATTGTTGCTGGGTTCTGTTGGGGGAGATGGTCCAGATGGCAAACCTTGAAGTCTGTACACGAAGCACTCCTGACTCTGGGCTGTGTTTACTGGCTTTTGCCAGGGTCACTGCCAGCAGATGGGCACCATTGCTTGTAGCGTCGACCTCTCCGACACCTGGAAGTGAAAAATGGACAAATAAACAAGTGAGAGAGAAATTGCATGACCTCAGTAGCCCTGGTCTCCCTCAGCAATCTAGCCATTAGAAAGATGGTGTACTTATAGGGTAAGGGATATTTTCCTCAAAGGATTGTTGATCACATGAAATGACTTACATAAAGCACTTCTAAGAAGACAACACACACATGTGTGCGTGCACACACACACACACACACACACACACACACATACACACACTCCTAATCATTAATGTTCACTGCTGTTAATATGGCAGGAGCCCCAATGATCCTCTTGTTCCTCTTCCACTAGGAAGAGAATATAGACATTCAGGGCATATTGGTTCCCACCCAGCTCCTCACATGCAAAACAATTCAAAAGGCAAGTTCTGTAGTGGATGGCATGGTGGTGTCTTCAGAAGAATCCCGCCTCTCACTTAGTTAAGCAAACGATAAGGACCGATTCGGACTAGCCTCAGCAGAAAAAGCGTGCAATCAGGCCTCCCGAGGAGCTTAGAATTGGAAAGCTGTCAGAACACAGGCAGTACTGTCTCATCTCCTGTCTTTGTTTCTCCTCATGAGTGCACTCTGGATTTTTCCTTTTGAAAAGTGTTCTCTCTACCCTTTCTATGCACCCGGCACTTTCCAGCTCCTAAGATTTATGCTGCATCAGTTCCCACAGATGTAGAAGCTAACTATATTCATGCATCCTGATTATGGATTCTGATTGGCTAGCTCTCCATGGGTCAGTTGGTTACTCTGGTCCAATCAGCTGTGTCCAGGGATGTGGTTTAAATAAACCTAGTTAGTTGCCCAGGGTCAACTATTGAGGGAAGACTTGATTACCAAGGAAAGAGCCATTGCCAGCTAAGTCAATATCCCCATGAATGTCCCCTCTACTCTCCAAACTTGGAGATCGGAGCTGAGCAAAGGATCCTGGGTGTGCTTCACGCAGCTCTGGATTTCCCACAGTGTAAGACACCTACCCTGTGTGGTACTCACTGCTTTCAGTGGTAAACATCAAGCCTGTAAGAAAGGCTGAATAACTGAGAAGGTTATTCCCTTTTCAGTTCTTTCTCAAATTTTTTTGTCAGTGAGAAACTCTGTTTAAAGTAAAGTGCCTTTAACAAGTCTCTAACAACTTCTAAGCTCTCTTTTTAACAGAAAGGGAGTGTGCCTCAGGCTGCGAGCCTGCAGCAGCCAAAGCATCTTATCTAGACTTTTAAAACATTGTTTGCAAAATGCAGTATTTAAGAAAAAGAAGCCTGGAGCTAGGCCTCCTGGGATAAAAATCTAGACTCTGAGATTACCTGTGCTTGTTACTTAATTCTCTGTGCCTTGATTCCTCCTCTGTATAATGGAGATAATAATTGCAGGTATTTCAAAAGTTATGTGTGTGTTGCAAACAAAGATTAAAATAATGTATATGAGGTTCTTGGAAAAGTGATATAGAAATTTCTTAATAATCCATCTTTCAACATTAATGGTTTTTTTTAATTAACTCTTATTTATGACTCCTGATATTGGTTTTCCATCACCAGTGGCCACACAAAGCTTCCTTGAGAAATATATCTATTTAGCTTAAAAACAAGTTTCTTTGAAGATAAGGATTAACTACATAGTGTTACAGATTGCCTGCAGTTATGGCAAAAATCTTGACATTGGAATACAAATGACTGAAGTTTTAGGAACACCGAAATTCTGGTGCCAGCCTCGTGAAAGATGTTGTAGAGCAGATCTGTGTTATCAATATTTAATTTGCCAGTTAGAAGCAAGTTTCTCATTTCTGCTGGATGCAGGAGTGATATAGATTGCAGCATGCAAATCGCTAATGATCATCTTGGCTCAAACCCATCGCCTTCATCCAGGCATCAGATACTGAAACTTCCCAACTGCCTTGGGAGTGAGCTAACAGAACTGGAGACCTCTTTTCCCTGTGTCTCTTTCCCCCACCCTTCTGCAGCCCGGGCCTTCCTCTGTGTTCTCAGCAGGGAAAGCAACGTAAAGCCCTCATCCTGGGTGAGACCTCACGAAACACGTTTTGTGACTACAGTTTTGGAATGTCTTATTGTAGGAGCATCTGCCTCCATTCTGTTATTTATTCAAACAACAGTTCTTGAGCACGAACCATACACATGCCAGTCACCGTGCCAGATAATAGAGACATGATGGTAAGCCAAAACCTACACAGTTCCTGTACTCCTAGACCTTACAGGCTTGTGGAGAAGATATGCATTTGTCAAATAACCATGGTGAAAAATTCTACCTGTGCAATCAATAAATACCTGAAGTGAGAGTTGCCGTGTAGAAGGATGTAGATGCAAGAAGCTTACCGAATCAGCCTCCACTTGTCAAACTTAACCAGATTAACACATACTGTCGAGTGCCTTTCTGAACCATATTGACAGATGCCCATGGCATCCTGTGAAGCGACTGTTTTGTATGACCTTACCTTTGTCCTCACTCACTGAGGTGTCTGCTTGGCAAGAGTCCGTTGTATTTATTTCCAGACCTGCTCCTGCCAGCTGCACTTGTTATTGTAATTACGTTATTTAGTGGAATATTATGGAAACTGATGAAAAATGAGTGCAATAAGAAAAAGAGCTGTTTCTATGAAAACCAAATTAATGGTTTGGAAGCATTCTATGAAAGCAAGCCTCAAACATTATTTGGATTAGTTGTGAGTGAGAGAGGATTATAAAATGTTAGTGGGGGAAAAAAAAAACCTCAGAAATCTGAGAAGATTCTGCAGTTAGGATTCTTCAGATGTAGCTTGAAATTCTTACTCTGCTTTAAATAAAACCAGAACTGATAGTATAGACTAAAGGTCAACAAACTTTTTCTGTAAAGGGCTGGGTGATGGCTATTTTAGGCCACAGGCCATTGGTCTCTCCTGCAACTATTCAGCACTGCCATGGTAACACTAAAGTAGCCAA
This sequence comes from Macroglossus sobrinus, assembly GCA_004027375.1. Lineage (NCBI taxonomy): Eukaryota > Metazoa > Chordata > Mammalia > Chiroptera > Pteropodidae > Macroglossus > Macroglossus sobrinus. The sequence continues at coordinate 162,523 of PVKZ01002853.1, read as the reverse complement.
AGACGAAATAAATGAGCAAGATTGTGTTCCAATAAAACTTTATTTACAAGAACAGACCATAACCGGCTGAGCTCTACTGGAGTTCCTGAAATGTGAATGAGGTTTATATGGGAGGGATGGTGAGGGATTTCAATCAGCAGAGAAATCATTGAAAGAAAAGGCCTTGGATGAACAACAAAGACCAACAAGGCAATGCGCATGAACATATACGACATTAAAACAAAAGAATTAAGATATCTCTGTGTCCCTTTAAAAATGATTTCTTGCTTTAAAGGGCTTCCACTGAACTACCTTCCCTCGTTCCCAAGTGAGATGGCTTCCGAAGTATAGATAGTTAATCCAAGGGCTTGAAATGCAAAATAAAATTACGTTCCTTTTTACGTACCAACCTGATGACTCAGAACCCCATTAGTCTAGAATGGAAGAGCAAATTGACCCTTTTTTCTCAGGTTCCCCCAGCAAGGAATTTCTGGAAGTCCTCCACAAGGACGACACTCTTCCCGCACGTACACATCTCAGTGCTTGTTCTCTGCAGACTGTTGTTCAGCTGATGCAGGAATCTGCTTTTCTTAAGGAATGCCAGTAACTTGCTGGTCGAGACTGTTCTGTCTTCAGCATGCATGAGCATCATCCTTCCTTAACACCGGAAGTATACTCAGCCCACATCAGACTTCGGTGATGAGCACAGCCGGGCTGGATGCTCAGGACATACATAGCAGAAGCCCAGCACGGCGTGGTGACCGGGAGAGAGGACCCTCAGGGCACAGGCCTCAGATCCCCACCAGGAGTGTCTCTGTGTAGCTTTTTGCAGGTTCCACGCATGTCCATGTGTGTCCACGCACAAGAAAAACAAACCGATTAAGTTTTGCTTTCATCTTATATAACTAACAGTTTCATCCTAGTGATTTTCCCCAACCGAAGGGCGTTAATCCCAGAGCAATGAGCTCTCTACGTGTGGAAGCTGCAGAAACTCAGACCTCCAGAAACAGCTCCAAGGACGGCTCCCCTGCCAAGATAAGACACTCATAAATACGTAAAAATGTTTTAAAAGAACGCTGTCTTCACCAGGCCTTCCATGTCACACTCGTCTGTACAGATCTCCTGTGCTCCCCAATCTCCCCAATGTTTGTGGGGCCATTAATGGGTAGGCATGAAGGATTGTGGGTCAAGAAACCAGCTAACGGGTTACAGACTTTAATGTTCCTGAATTGCATAAGAAAGTATCCAGGTTGGCCACCTCCCTCATCTCGGATGCAGAGTCCTGTAACTCACAGGCATGTTAACTATCTGTCCTCTTTTGAGTCTTGCCAGGCATTCCCACACTTCCTCTGAGGGAGGCTCCACCATTGTCCCAATTAGGACACTTGGCCCCATGTTCGTTCTCCCTTCCCCTTGCTTTGATTTTAGCCCATGATCCCAGAGTCATCATCCCCCCTTTCCAGGGTGAATCCGTCCCATTTCTGCTTTTATCATTAAATCAGTATCATTCAGCTTCAAGCAAAACCGCTAATAATGCTGACATTTCGATTTGTCATAGCTGCTCCTCATTTCTGTGACCGATGCCTCAGCGAGGGCTTATCCTCCTGCTCTGTTCTTCTGAGATCTAAATACCAATCCGGGAAAGAAAGAAAGGGGAGGGGAAAAAAGCCAATTTGATAGGAAAAGGAAATGGGGCAAGAAGCAGATAAATAAGGCATCCTGTAGCTTCCTTTGCTTGGGGACAGGAGGAGGCAAGTGTCGTGGTGATGGCAAGACTCGCCATCCTCATTCCTGGCCTGGCGGTACCTTTCCTCAGGCTGTGCATGGGTGCGGTTAAAGAGTGTGGATATGGGCCACGTGCTTGCTTTCTGTTGGCGGCCAGCAAATCTTCCCACCCTGAGCTAGCCAGCACTCCATTGCCCTTTCGGGATTAATTCTCTTCTCTCACGTGATCAGTCTTGGAGAGACAATCAATCAAGCCAAGGGCTCTAGATATGGCCAACCCCAGCCAGTGGGATTCTCTGTCCCGAGACTTTTGACATTGTCTTGGGATGTTCCGGCTGCCGTAACACAATACTACAGGCTGGGTGGCTTGTAAACAGTGGAAACTTGTTTCTCATCTGGGTGACAGCCTAGTCTTGAGGTTTCTCTTCCAGGCTGTAGTCCTCTCACTGTGTCCTCAAATGGTGGGAGGGGCCAGGGAGCTCTGTGGAGGCCTCTCTTATAAGGGTAATTAACCCCATTCCTGAGAGCTCCACCCTCATGACCTAATCACCTCCCAAAGGCCCCACCTCCTAACACCACCCCATTGGGCATTAGGATTTCAATATATTGAATTGGGGAGGGGAGGAGGTGAGATACGTACACATTTAAACTATAGCAGATGTTGAGTGCAGCGATACACAAAAGGAAAAAAAAGAAATGATAAAAAGCTAGCGTGGACTCATTTCAGCAGTGATATCTGGGAAAGGCCGAGCGAGGGAGGGGTTGCTTCTGGAGCCAGACTTCCAGGTCCACCCCGATTCCTTTCTTTATAGTTAAGCCTGGTGATCCGTCCCTCCCTCGAGCTATGGCATATTCTTCCAGTGATCTTTCTTTTTCCCTGCCAAATTAGTCAGAGCCCAATCCTTACTGGTACACTGGGGCAAACTTGGGAGGATTGCAGAGCGGCGTTTAGTTAAAGGTTTGCTAAAAGCCGGTTCTAGTGTTATTTCCTCAGAATGAGTCCCCAAGGCCTCCGTGTATTGGTGGACCCAGGGAAGGGAACTGTTCGTAGTTTATGCCAAACACAAGGCCTGTGGTTTTACCTATATTTGTGCAGTTCCTGGAGTCATCATGGGCCCGGGAGGCGTGAGAAAAGAAGTCTGATTTTCAGGGTAACTGGAGCCCTTCCCTTCCCTGCACAGGTAAGATATCCTCCCTTTTGGTCACAAGGAGTCGCCCGCATCCCTTCAGGTAAAGGAGGAATGAAAAGAGATTATCACACATCCCCTACTTAATGCTTCTCAGGGTACCCTCCCGCGGCCACCTGAGGTGTTTATAAAAAGTGACATTTTCTCACTCCTCACTGGTAAAACATTCTGATGTCCTAGCCTCACCCTGGAGATGCTAAGTGATCCTGTTGGTAGGGACTGAACTGTGACTCCCAACATTTATATAGGCAAGCCCTAACTCCCACCAGCTCGGAAGGTGGCAGAATCTGGAGATAGGGCTGTGAAAGAGGTAATTAAGATAAAATGAAGTCTTATGGTTGGGCTGGAATCCGGTATGACTGGTGTCTTTATAAAAAGAGGAGATTAGGGCACAGAGACACCTAGAAGGAAGACCACGTGAGAATCAGGGAGAGGGCACCACCTTCGAGCCAAGAGAAGAGGCCTCAGGAGGAATCAGCCCCACCCACATCTTCATCTCAAACATCCATCCTCCAGCATTGAGAGAATAATAAATTTCTGTCGTGTAAGGACCACACAGAGCATCTATATCAGGCATGGTGAAGGTAGGCTCATGGGTTCGTGTCTCTGAGGCTGGCCTTGCCAACTGATCGAGGGATTTTGTCCCCCAAACCCAGAAGGCGACCTTGGAAGCTTCATTTAAATAGAGCTTTTCTAGGGAGCCAAAATGAATAGCTCAGAGCCGGTGCTCACGTTGGAATCTATTCGTATTATTTTTCTGTCGCCGTCCTAAATAAATTACTGTACAAGTAGTGGTTTATTAGCTTGCTGTTTTTTTAGGTCAGAAGTCCAATGGGGCCTCACTGGGCTAAAATCTGGGTGCTGTGGAGGCTATGTTCTTGTGGGGGCTCTAGGGGAGAATGCATTTCTTTGCTCATTTTGATGGGCAGAATCGAGTTCTCCGCGGACTTGGAGCTGGGATCTCCATTTCCGTGCTGGCCGTGAGCCGAGGCCTCTTGTTCCTCAGTACATGTCTTGTAGCCTCAAAGCCCGCCGTGGCAGATTGAGTACCTCTCATGGGTTGAATCTCTCCTGCCTCTTCTGCCATTGCATCTCTCTGACTCATTCCTCGTCTGCTTTTAAGGGTTCCTCGTCTGCTTTTAAGGGTTCCTGTGATTACATGGGGTCCACTCAGATAACTGAGGATAATCTCCCCATTTAAAGACTCATAATATTAATTCCATCTGCAAAACCCCATTTGCCATGTACCATAACATATACAGATCTAACACCAGTGGATAAAGATCACATGGTCCCAGATCCTGGCACATTATTCATGGACTATCCCTACTCTGAGTGGACGGATTCTGCTTCTGTGTTCACACATTGCATATGTTTGCTCTGGGATCTGAGATCAGCTACATCCATGTTCATGCAGAATTTCCAAAGTCAGAGGCCAGAGCATCCAGAACTACCATCCAAGGTAGCCCAAGATTGTCACTGGCACAAGAATCACCCGTGTCTGTCTTTTGAACCTCCTCTCCCACAGTTCCCACCAGCCTGTGGTTCTTCCCACTGAAGTCCAGTGGTAAGAAGTAAAGTATTGTGAGAATTTCTGTCTTTAATAGTACTGACTCTTTAATATTGTTTCATTATCTAGTCGTTCCGTAGATTTCTACCAGAAGTATATAAAGTAGGTAAAAATTACTTAAACTATAATCATTTTTGTGTCACCTAAGTGTTGACTAAAACACATGAATGAATGAGTGAATGAATGATTCTAAAGGTTTCTGGGAATGCCTATAGCAGGTGCTTCTGGGGCCCCAACTTTCTCTCTTCATCACCCACCTCTACATGCCAAAGATGGCTTTCTAAAAATGCTGATGAAACTCTTCATTGGGGCTGTTTTTCTGGCTGTGGGTTGCATTTTACTCATACACAGAGCAAGCCACAGTCTTCTGGGAATTAACATCCCCTGGAAGAAGCAGTCAGCTCAGGATGGACAAGGATTTGGGGAATCAGTGCCCTAGCTTCCTCACCCTTGGGGACCCGACACCGTTCTTCCAGAGTTCCACAAGAGGATTAAATGCCAGTCTCCCAAAGCAATCATTTTCACGTTAACAAACCTGGATGGGCTTCCTCCCATTCTGTTCCTCTAATGGTATTTCCTTAGATCATCTCCCGGATGTAGTATGAGCATGTGAATTTACCCCAGCTCGGCTTTTGGGGAGTCCATGCTGAAACAGTACCATTGCCACAATGAGAGATGCCATCACTTCATAGTTCCACCCAGCAAGAGGTTCTGAGAAGCAGATTCTCCATGGTGCTGCCGTTATGGTGCTCACTCGTTAGCCCACCCCTCCCTCCCTTCTCTTTTATAATGCGTCCCTGCTATTCTTGAGGGAATCTATTCAGATCTTGAATAGATTTCAACGGGAGCTTGAACGGTCTCTCACATTTCCCAACAGTTGGGAAACTTGGATCAAGCTGCCGGGGTAATTGAGGCACCCCATTTTGACAGGACTATGTCCTGCTCACAGGTGAGGAGGCTAGTGCTTTCACTGTTCCAGATATGTACCTTCACACTTGCTGCGATGTGCTTTCTAATGTACAGGTTGCTTTTAAGACACTGTGGATAGAAAGCATGGCATCTTGGCTTCTGAAAGCTTCCCTGCCTGAGATGCAGCAGATATAAAAACACTTGCAGAATGTTCTGCTGATAACAACTTAGACATTTAAATGTTTTTTGGCAATTTTTATACTGTTATTCTCAGTGGTTGTGTACCCTTGATCTCAATTGCATATATAGTTTGACATTTAAGCCAAAGGCAGTTCTTTATAGATGTCTGAATTAAACACGGAATGCTTTTCAAGATAGCTGAATTAATGTTTAAGTGGTTTTGATTAACCTGGTTTTGCTTATTTGCTCCTCAATATTCTTGCGCAGAGCCATCTCCCTTTGCATAAAGTGATTTGGGAGCACAGCCCTTGGAAACATAATTTTCCAAATAGCCAAGGGCATCATGCCCAGAATACTTCTCAAAAGTTGCCTCAAACTAAAGATTTGATATTTAGCCATTTTCCCTGCTCAGCTACTCAGGTGCTACAGATTGGGAAACTGGACTCTAACTATATAAACACCAAATTGCTAGAAAACAGAGCTGATGAGAGTGTGGCCGGGTGAGGGGTGGGGGTGGTTCAGAAACCAGTGAGCAGGACTCAGCTTCGAATTTGGAAATTTTGAGTGCATGAGATTTTGCCCAGAGCGGCCTGTTGTCAAGTTTTCCTCTGGCTACATTTTCCATTAAGAGAAATGAATTCTCAATAAACAGGCAAGCCCTTCGTGAGCACATCTTCACCCCGAGCATGAAAAATATGAGCCCCATCCAGTTTAACACATCCTGGGTTTGTCACGAGCCAAGCTGAAGCTTCCATGCAGAGAAATAGCCGTTCTTCAGCACCATAGTTATGTTATTCTAAAGCCTGTGCTGAGCATCTACTATCCACACCACCAGGAAAGTAGGTATCTCGCTTTTAAGGCAAAGTAAATCGACATCTCACCTTGAAGAGCTTTGCAGTCTGCCAGATAGAAGTGACCAACAGAATCGAGGAACAGAGAGAAGGAAAATTATTGAGAAAGAACTGAACAAAGTCTCAGGGACCTGTGGCAAATACCGAGCATTTAAATACATGTAGCTGTATTCCAAATGGAGAGGAGAGACAGAAAATGGGACAGAAAAAAATACTTGAAGAAATAATGGCCGAAATGTTTCCAGATTTGGTAAAAATATCAACCTGTACATCCTGAGAACACAGGAAAGAACAAGGCATCTAAATACAAAGGAACGCCATACCTAGGGACCTTATAAAGAAACTATTGAAAACCGAAGAAACTCTAGAAAAGGGTTGTGAAGTGGAAAGCTTTTGGCCGTTGTGCTGCTTTGGGGTTTTTTGTTTTGTTTAGTTTAGTTTTGTTTTGTTTTTTGTTTTGTTTTGTTTTTTGTTTTGTTTTGTGTTTTGTTTTTTGTTTTGTTTTGTTTTGTTTTTTTTTTGTTTTGTTTTGTTTTTGTTGTTGTTTTTTTAGCACATATAATATGTACGTGTTATGGGTTCCCCACTTTCAAGTCCCATCCCGGTGTCATGGTTGATATGCCCACTCATGTACCTCTTGTGAGCCCCGGGGATAATGACTTAGCGTTTTTTTTTTGGTATGGCTTAAGTAGTGTCACCTCTCTTGAGACCAGAAAACAGACTGTGGGTTGTTGTCTTGAACAGTTACTTTCCTGAAAAGTTTCTGACACTGCATTTCTAGAACAGCTTGGAAGTGTGTGCTGACAGTAGGTGTGGGTGGGAGGGGTGGGCAAGACATCGGTCTGATTTTTTGGAGCAGGGCCGTTTAGTGGATAAGACCCCAGAGGTTTTCCTTGCACAGATTTCTCCTGATGCATCCATAACTTTCTGCCCAGAAAGCTCTTCGATGCCCGTGGAGTTTTAGCTTGGAGGGAATTCGTCCTTTGAGAAAGCAGCTTTCTGGTGGCTCGCATAGCACTCCAGTCAGGCTGGTCCTCGTTCAGACAATCCATGCGGGGGATCTTGGCATCAGTGGGCAAGGTACCGCCAGTCCAATAGCTTCAGAATATATTGGCGATCTTCATGTTTAACTGACCAAAGTAAATGCTGTTTTGCAAACCGCGATGGGTTTTATGTGATGGATTTTCTTAAGAAAGCCAAAATGGGAATTTTAGGTTCGTGTAGGCGGCAAAGCTGGTGCATTTATTAGCATCAAGGGTGGAAGTCTCAGAGATTAATCTGTGGATAACTGTGCCATTTGTAACATCATAAACACGGACTAATGGGGAGACGGTGCAGTGGAACGCCGGTATTTGCAACCTGTCATCATATTAGCGCACGGATCAAATTTGCTGCTAAGTTCCTCAGCAAATATTCAGTATCATGTTTGTGTCTTCTTGTTATAATTTGTGCTGTATTAGTAGCATCTTACCATATTAGTGATGTCGAAATGTTTTTAAAATTGTATCTCTTGGGTGGATGGAAATGGAATGTTCCGAGACCGTGCAAGTATTAGTCATATTAAACTTGCCCTGTTCACAGCTCTCCCTTGAACTGATACTTAAATGAGGTTTTAATATAAACAAAATGTACTTTTGAAATGTGCTTCCAGCGACAACCCATTCCTCCCAGTCCATTAGCATCCTTTTTAAGAAACTTGAGATCGTGGGTTTATTGAGGAGCCGATGTGTTTGCTCAACTCATTAAGTCATGAGAAAGTGAACTCAAGGGCTGTTGTGTTCCCCGAGTCCCTGGGTCCCCCACTTGCATCGTCCTCCACCACTCCTGACATGGGCGAACATCTTTTGAGATTTTCTTGCCCTTGTACCTCTCTGTGCCACTGGAAACTCCTTCCCTTTGACACGTGCAGGAGGTCGGTAACCATGCTGCTCTCGCTTTTACATCTTCATGCCTTTTGGATTTCAACCGTCAGAGATTTCCTGTGGAGAAACGGCGGGGTGGGGTGGGGTGGGGGAACCACAGAGTCGTCAGAGCGTCTGATGGTCCAGTACGTGGGAGTTTATGCTATCAGTGGAGCCAGTTTAACAATCACTCTGGGAAAACGACCTAAACCAGGGATGGTTCGGCTCTGTAAAATGGTTTTCTCACAAACCATGTGGATACTCTTATTAATATCCCCATAGGAAGCTGGTGTGTTAATTTTCCCAGGGCTGTCTAAATAACGTACGAACACGGGGGGCTTAAAACAACAGGTGTTTGCTGTCTCGCTGGTCCAGAGCTTGACATCTGAAGCCGGGGTGTCAGCGGGGCCGTGGTCTCCAGCTGCTCTCTAGGGCCGAACACTTCCTGCCTCTCCCGGCTTCTGGTGGGTACCCCTAATCTTTGGCATTCCTCAGCTTGTGGGTGCATCAGGCCAGTCTGATGGCAGTCTTTCTGCCGTGTGTTGTCACATCTTTTTCCCTTCTGGGTATGTTTGTGTCTGTGTTCAAATTTCCCTATTTTATAAGGACACCAGTCATTTAGGTTCAGGCCCAATCTACTAACTTCGTTTTAACCTGACTATCTCTGCTAAGACCCTGTTCCCAAATAAGGCCACATTTTGAGATGCTGGGCATTAGGGCTGTGGTACATCTTTTGGAGGGCACAATTCAACCCATGAGAGCAGGAGATACCTACAGTTGTATGTTTGTGCCACACAGTGTCCCAGTCACCATAGCAGGGCCACCTGGGATGCTTGGTGGTCATTGGTCCTTAGGGAGCAAGAATATTTGCTGGGGACCCAGCTCTGTGACTTCCAAGGGACTTCAGACCACCTCTTGGGCCACACCCAGCATGGAGGAAGCAAGGGGTGGAAGCTAAATCGTAACGGTCTCTACTTTGTTTCTGCAAAATACAATAAGGGGACAAGATAGGAGCAGGATCAGCATTTAAAAGCAGGATTTATATCACATTGTTGATCTGTCCAACACATTTAGTAAGGATCCATAATGTGTCAGACATTTGAAATATGGAAGTAAATAAGACAGCAAAGAGCTTATGGGCAAGAGGGGCATCATTTTAGAACACTTTAATGTAAAAAACAAATAAAAAGAATGATTATTTTATATTAGCATTAATGTGAATGCATGTGATTCACTGAGTGTTTACACTGTACTGCGTAGTCGGTTCATGATTTTACTTTGGACGTTTCATCAAGTCTACCCGTGGAGACTATCTTTCCCATCATAGAACTGATGTCCACTGAGGTTCCCTGACACACCCAGGATTGCACAGCTCTTGGAGGTCAGATGTAGGGTCAAAACCAGATTTCCTGACAACCATCTCTCCACCAACCTCCGTGGCCAGGAGCTGCCTATGTTCATGGACCACACCCAGCATCTCTGGCCCAGTCCTGCTGCTGGCTCAGCCCTGACAGGATCCTGAAGACCTAGGGGTGTTCTGAGCAGATATGCTAAGGCAAGACCAGTATGTATGTTGCTAGAAGCACGGGGGTGAGCACTGGGTGGGCAGGTATAAAACGCCATGTGCACCCACTTCTTTGGGAAGTCCTGCATAGGGAGAACCGATTTATACTCTGTGCCTCTGCATTTGGTCATGCAGCAGCACAAGCCCCAAGCATAGAAGAAGACATTCAGCAACTCAAGAGTCCTTCCTTGTCAAAGTCAGGTTGTAAATTCTCAGAGAATCTAGAGGCAGTGTCAGATCTGTTTCTCTCCCTCTGTATAAAGACAAATAAAATGCCATAGTGAATAAGTGCCTCATAAAGGCGTTTGCATTGTGATGGAGAGAAAACCAGGAAGATGAGAGAGAAAAAATAAACATTGTCCAGTTTGACAGGGGGCGGACTTCTGGCATACGTGATACATTCAAACTCTTGCTTGGGGTGGTGGTTACATAGGGGGTGTTTTTGTGCACGCGTGTATGTGTGTGCACGTGTGTGCGAAATGTTACACTGAAGATTATTGCACCTTACGAAATGGCAGTTGGCAGGAGCTGGAGGAAGAGGGAAATGCAAAGTTATTGTTTAAAGGGTACTAAATTTCACTTCTGCAAGATGAAAACATTTCTGGAGATGAATGGTGATGGTTGCATGATGACGTAAATGAACTTGATGCAGGTAAAGTGTACACTAAAAGATGTTTATATTATCCATTTTATATACATCTTACGTTTACATATGTTTTGCCTCAATAAAAAAAAATCAGTGCACTTTACTGTATCAGTGTTATGCCTCCATCAAAAAGTAAAAGCGAAGTAAATAAAATGTTCCATTTCCATTTAATTCCGAGAGCCACTAGGAAGTTTGCATTGATCTCTGATAATTTCACACAGAGAGGACAAGCAGTGGCAGAGATCCTGGCTGTGATATCTCAGCAGATTGTTGAACACTGCTGTAAATAGGTTGTTTTCCTCCAATCCCTGGCCCATTTTCCAGTAGCTTCTTTTGCCACCCAGTCCTCATAATGAGCAACCTGTCTTTATTCTGGCAGAATTGCCTGCACTGTGATTTCAATGCCAAAGAAATGACTATTTGTATTGAACAAATTTAACAGAGCCTCAGTCTCTGGGAAATGTGTATTTTTCCTCTTCGCGTTTGTTATAAAGTTTGCAGATCACTATCCCTGTGGTACCTTAAGCTCTCTGGCCATGTCAGAGAATCCTCGGTGATTTGCCGACTTGATGTCCTCTGATCCCGGTCCTGGTTCTCTTGGGGTGCACTGCCAACTTGATTTTGTCCAGCTGCATGTCAACAGTTTGGGATCGGTTGCCATGTGAACCATTGGTGTCAGGATATGCTCTGCATGACTGATGACACTGTGTCGTTAAACTCTCCCCATCGCCACCTGGTCCAGGCCACCATTGTTGATTGCCCAGAGGACTGCAGCAAACTCCTGACTGGCCTTGTCACTCGCTTTGGCTCAAGGCCATAGTCCACCATGTGCGGCCAGGAGGCCCTTCGAAATAAGTCATCCCCTACCCGAACTCCCCTGGTGGCTCCTCATTGCTCTTGGAGCGTAACCCAGACCACACCCTGTGATGTCTAAGGCTCTGCATTAAAGTGGTCCACACTTCATTCTCCATCCTTGGCTCTTGCCAGTTGCTGGCTCCAGCCACACTGGCCTTATTAAGTCACAGAACATGGGTTATAATTTCCATTCTGTTACCACAGTTTATGTCCTAAACCTTGGCCAGTGTTCCTTTGGCTGCTCCTCATAGGGTAACCAAAGGGATGATGTGCTTGGCTTTAGAGAAATTCATCTCCATTGCTGGAAAAATAAGAGCACTCCTTCCTCACTAATTATGGGAATAGAAGTAGCAGCAGTTTTTATATAGAGGGCAATATTTATATGTGTAACTAATTAATTCGTTCATCGATTCAACTTATATCGAGCTCTTCACTACACCCATACTCTGTATCTTCAGCTAAGAGTTTGGTAATTAAGCGACAGTTTTGATTGTTCAGATTTTATAAAATTATAAATTTTAAGTATTTCATAATAAATATTTTTTTAAAAAATCATATCAGTGACCTTGGCCTCATCAACATGGATGATTTGCATAATACCTGCCTGGAGAAGCCAGTAATAAAACTGCCCTTATTTATTAAAACATGTCTATTTATCCTCCTGTCAAGTTTTATCTTTTTGGTGGCCTAAATATTCCTTGAAGACACACTGGCCTTTGAGATATTGTGGTAGGAACTGCTGAAACTTCCACTGACAGGGAAGAATCAGATTTGCCCACGTGTCCAGAGAGCTCAGACTTGTACACGAACAACCCTGTGGTTTTAAGGGGAAGAAGAAATACTCGGATTCTTCTCCTCCTACATGGTTAACAGCAGGGGTGGCTACACATCTCTATAGGATGCTGACGGTCCTCTCTGGAGGTCATTCATTGGTGTCTGGATGCTCTTTGGGCTGTCTTAATGGAACACGGTCCTCATGGTAGGATTTTGGCGCTACTGTATTGCTACTGTTGTCCCCCTGGCTCAGAATAAGTCCTTCGTTCTAACAGAATTCAGTGTCTGTCAACGAAGAGCACTGTGATAGCATATTCAATTAAGGTCTCGGCGCTGATTAAGTTGGGTTTCTCAAGTGATTTTTCACATTCAGTTTAGTGCTTAGGAACTCAGATTCTTAATGAAGACTTCCTTTCATAAAGTTGAAAGTCCGATGCTGATTGTCCTGCATTGTCTAATATTTCACAGTGGATTTCGATTTTTGTAGCAGATTAGAAGTCACTTGCACAGATAGGTCACCAATAGCTTAATCAGTGTTGCTTTTCTGCCGTTGCTTTGCAATTGATTAATTATGGTGCTAAGCTGATCATTGATAACTGGATTGATTATTTAAAAATAATTCCAATTTGAGTATGAGAATAAAGAGCTTTAACTATATCCACTATGAAAGCAGCTCCTGGCTTATCAGGCAGGTTTTAAATGGAGGGTGGGAGGGAATTGGTTTTGAATTGACTATTTGAGCATGTTTACTCTGTTATTAAAATGATTTAAAATGGAAGTTTGGGGGCTGGCAGTAAATAGAAAATGTCAGTCTGCTTATTTCAAGGATCAAGGTCTGAGGAATTGATTGAATAATCAAATCGGTTAAGAGGAATTTCAAACATAAAAATAATTTGCTGACACCCCCGGGGGGCAGCCTACTAAATGCTCCATTCTGTCCATTTAACCTCTGGACGCTAGGGTAGAGGGATCGTAATGCCTCCCAAACTTGATTTATGGGAAACAGCTGTCTCCTGCTCGTGTCACAGCGATGAAATGTTTCCCTGTCTTGGGTGAACCTCATTCCTTGCAGATGGGCCACATGGTCAAGTATTTGGGAGGATGAACGAGGACAAGCTGAGAAGAGGGAGAGAAAGTGCAATCAGCGGAATCCTTTACGCTAACAGAAGCCAAAGATTAAATGTAAAGAGCAAATGAACAAACGAACAAACAAAAATAAGACGTGATAGGTACCTATCCCTCGAATCGTTCTAGACTGCTGAATCTAGACTGTATCCACTTCTCCATGAGCCAGGTGTATTCCTTTCTTAGCTTTCTGAAGGCTTGTTTGATAGTTCTGTTCATTAGGTCAGTAGTTCAGTGTATAATTAATTTCATTATTTACGTGGAATCAACTTAATTTTGAGTTCATCTCCTATCCTACCCATTTGCTTTGAAGTCGTCTCATAGCCCTCCCTTTTCCGAAGCATGTGCAAAGGTCCAGGTGGTGCAAATTGCATTGCCAAGAAGGCACTGGGGATGGGTCATGGACCATCAGTTGACGGTGGTTATCATGGCAGCATCTGCTATCCTATGCTCTTGGCTTGGTGGTTCAGTCGCTTCACTATCATCCTTAGAGATGATGGCTCTCTTGTGAAGCTGGGAAGCTTAGCACTTAGTATCCTCCCTGCCTAGGGGCACTGTGCAACCATCTTCTTTTCGGGACTCAGAGATGTCCACCTCATACAGTCTCCGGAGCACCTTTAACTCTCAAAGGCACCGTCACTGTACCAGACACCTTTCAGGTGTTCTAATATCTCACCCATTTGTACTAACCTCTCACACGTGCTTCTGATCCAAAGGTCATGAACTCAAATGCAAATCTCAAGCAAGTGAATGAATGTGGCGGACCTGGTATAACACAGTCAAGACAGCTGGGTCTTTGTTGAACAGGAGAGCGTAATTCAAGTTCAAAGATATTCACATACAATTAAATAAAAAGACACCACTTTACTGGCCAAATGAACCACCAATATATACGACTTGACTTAGGCTTGAGCTGAAGGAAATTTAAAAATAAATACAGTTTGCCCCTGCAAACCAGAGCAGCTGGCCACCCTACTCCAGATCCTATTTGCTGAGATTCAAGGGCCTTGAAAATGCTGTAAGTTGATAGGGTAATGGTCCTGTATGAGAGATATTTTACCAGTCGGTGATGGTTTGGTTATTTTCTTGCTGCTTGGTGAGCTAGCTCTGAGGATCTCTCCATCCTCCCCCACCCCCTCCACACACACATTTTTAATGGCATGGCTTAGCGTTGGCTCTCTCAAAACTGCCTGGTCTGGATGGGACTACCAATGGGCTATTTTAACAGGTGCTTTGCCACCTGCCCAGTGCTGTGAGTAAGTCCACAATTTAGCTAATGCATTTTAATTATTTAGGTGACATTTTGCCTCGTGCAGTTTTAGGCAGACATGTAACTCAAGTAGGGGTTCAGTTAGGTGGTTCCTCTGTGTGATGTATAAATATATAACTAACAGTCAAAACTCAGACCTAAGCAAGAGAATCTTCCCCACCCTCCCCTAATGTACAAGATGCATTTTAATATTAATTCCTCCTTTATCCATATATCAATAATTGAGCACTGCATCAATTAATATGCCAGGCAAATTGCATTCCCCATCTTCCCGTTCACGTATTTCAGTAATGGAGATAATTTTCAAGATAAAGTGTACAATTTAAAATGGATTAAAAAGAACAACTAATAAAGGAGAATTGATTCAGGGAAGAAAAAAATTGGGGTAATTTCAGGAAATCTTAGCTGTGCACCCAAGCCTGTAGGTTTTTGTAAGGAGAGAGCCTGTCGAAATGATTAAGTTTTATGTACACTGCAACATTTCCAGGTCTGCAGTTGCAAAGGGTGGGTGAGAAGGGAGGAGAAACACGCTCGGCCCCCCACATTCCTTCCTCCTCCCCCCAAAGAAATCTGGTCTTCAAACCAGGGCACACACATAATCTCCATCCGTAGGTTAGGAAGGCTAAACATTGGTGCCAGCAAGTCTTTTTGCAGCTTTCCATTTGCTGGGTTTAGTTAGCGGGGTTTGGTTTTGCTTTTGATTTGCTGAATTGGCACAGAAGCCTCCACGGCCCATCCCCCACCCTCCCACCCCCTCCTCCCGCGTCCCCGGTTCCTCGCCGTTTCCCGGTACACACTCTGGCTCCGAGCCCTGCACAGCCATGGGCAGGCGGCAGCTGCAGCGCAGGCAGGCAGCCGGCAGCGTCCGAGCCCGCAATGACACGGCGGAGTCGGTAGATGGCTGTAGACAAGTGTGCTGAGCCGAGTGGTATAAAGAGCAATGAGTCTAGGGAGGCCTTGACCGGACTGGATGCTGCTTTTATCTGAAGTACATTTAAAGAGATAAAGGGGGAAGCCGGGTTGCTGCTCATGTTCTTTTCTCTGCGGCTGGAGCTTTACTTTGAGTTAAATTTTTTTTTTTTTTGGCTCAGATGCTGGCCTCCCAGAGTCAGCAGCTCCGTGCAGATGGGCTTGCCTCAAGAGGATCGGCCGCCTGCCTGTAAATCCCACCAGTGGGGACTTCCGTGAACCTCCCACCAGCCATCGGGGAACCGTGTAGCTCCCGCCTGTCTATGATTACACCGTCGCTATTATTACTAGTACTACCGGCACCGTCAGTGTTTGTATTCGCCACTGTTGCTGGCTGCCTAAAGTATCCGGATTTGCTCATTAAGCAGCCACACCAAGAATTTGTTACCTAAGCAGCCTTGACAGGAAAGAGAGGCAAGGCAAGAGTTAGGAAAAAAGAGAGAGAGAGAGAAAGAGAGAGAGAGGCAGCCTGAAGCAAGTCACATCACACACAGTGCCACTGAAGGAATGCTATCCTCATAAACTCGTAAACAAGCACAACAAACCTTGTTTAAGGAAAGAAGAGGGGCTCTAAGGACTTGACAGAAAAAGGCAAGATTTTTCTACCCACTGGTTTCAGATTTTCTTCCAGATACTCTTGGTGAAGTAAGGAGACTTCTGTTGGCTGACAGAGACCCCTTGATTCTCTTTCAAGATGATGATGTATTTGTGGGTAGGTAGTCTGTCTCTCTGTCTCTCTGTCTCTCTGTCTCTCTGTCTCTCTGTCTCTCTGTCTCTCTCTCTCTCTCTCTCTCTCTCTCTCTCTCTCTCTCTCTCTCTTTCTGATTAAAAAATTGACTTCGGGGATAAAGATTGCGGCCCAGAGTAATCGCATTTTGTGTAAGGTGATTATGCTCGTGGCAGAATTATCTCGCACTGTTGCGGGACATGTGCCTCCATTTCCA
>PVKZ01002853.1:134562-145974 GCA_004027375.1 Macroglossus sobrinus | reverse complement strand
TGATGGTGAATTCAGAAGAATAAAGAACAAGGAAAAGAAAGAGAGAAAAGGGCTGGAGAAGCCGGGTTAGGCACGAAGCAAATCCTGCATCACTTGTAGCTGTGTGGGCTTTCATTTAACGACCAAGAATGAACTGTTCTGGGCGGTGGTGGCTTGTTTGTTTGTTTATTTGTTTGTTCCGTCTTGTTCTCTCACGAGTGGCTACTGATCTGGCATTTGGGGGCTGAGCATCGTGGATGAGAGTGGCATATTTGATTTGCCTTAACCAGGAGTGTGTTTGGGTTTTTGTATTTTATGAGGTTGGGCATAAAAGGTGGATTTCCACGTACTTGTTCTGGCTTACGGATAAATATTATATAGTTATTGTTGGTTTGGGTTTTTTTTTTTTTTTTGGTCCCCAGGAGATGGCATTAACGTAAAAGCATTGAAGTGGTAACCCGTACTTATAAATCACAATATTTAACCATTGAAAATTTTTTTAAAAATAGTACTCTAGCAGGAAAGGCTTAGAAAAAAATTCCAGAATCATATTTTGGAGGACGAATATGTGTCCTAGTTTACTTTGGCCACTGGAGGACTTGTAAGCATTTCTCAGCCCAGTAAGCAAAGACCTAGCTCTCTATGATTCCATATTAAAAGACAGGGTATTTCCGGCTTCTCCGAGGGAGGGTGGCATTCGTGAAGTGAAACTTTACCTCTGTTTTTCATCAGCATTGTCATCATTGTTGGTTTTCGTTGTTCAGCATACTTAGAAAAACCTCTTCTTATCCTCCTCCCTCCAGTCACACTTCTGGTTCGCCTCAGATCCATGCACTTGTCTTTGCCGTGAGGAAGAAAGCCTCTGTGTTGAATGCTTTCTTAATCACATTGTTCTTTGACCTCCCTTGCTCTCTCAGCCTGCCTTACCCCTCAGTGAGCTTTGTGATTGAGATTTTTCTCTCTCCTCCCCCTTTTCTTGTGGATATTTTTCTTTGTAGGGACTTTAGCTCTATTTCCACCTAGCTTATTTTTGCACAGTTCAATACAATGAAGTCTGCCAGTTGGGGACAGGCTATTTCTATTATGATTTTGGTTTCATTTTTAGGGCAAGTTTTCTCTTCAAACTTGCCTATTATCAGAGAGGTGTTTGAAAATATACAATCACTGAATGGTGTAAACCTGGCATAAATGTAACATAGCTTTACCTAAAAACACTGCCTCCTCATCACACTTATTTTTTGTGGGAGGAGGTAGAAATGTTTAAAATCTTCAATATTTACAAATGTTGATTTTGAAGCACTGACAAATTTGTCACATGGGATCACAGCATCCGTTATTAAGGAAATAACTGTGCTAGTATTTCAGGGAACCACGTCTATTTCGGTTTTGATTTTGTGAGTGGATTCGGGTTAATTGTAGACAAATTTCAATTCCTTTAGGCTGTGATGGGTAATGGCTTAGTGGTCACACGTCTTCTGTGAGTTGCTAAGTGGTGTCGCTGATTTTATTTATGAAGTTTGCTGCCTCTCTCACCCATGTCCACGTTTGCAACTCGAAGCAAGGGGAAAGCGTGGCACTCCCAGGCCCTGTCCCTGGTCCTGAAATCTGGCTAGCCCACATCTCTAATTAGTTCTCGACTTTTAAAAGCAGGGCCTCTCTGTCCCTACTTTCCTCCTTCTGACCAGTGTTTTCCCATCTGCGTGTTCTTATTAACTGCATTCATCAGATTGAAAAACGGATGCTACCTCCCTGCCCTGTGCTCAAGGATTCTATTTACATCTTTAATTCAGATTTTGTTGTTGTTGTTGTTCTGCGCGCGCACACACACACACACACACACACACACACACACACACGGCAGAGACTTTAAAGGGAACAGCTGGATCCATGCTGTTTAAGGAGATATGAGTTAGCGAGCTCGCATTAACACTGTGAAGTTGGAGGGGTTTTTCCGTTCTTTTCTTCCTTTTTAATGCTGAGCCTCTGCGATTGCCTTCCAGTCTGTAAATAAAGATCCTCTAAATGTGGCTGATATCTCTGTTTGAGAGCTCATCTTGCTTCAGAAAAATGAGTCTCGGCGATCCCCATGTATGAAAATAGTGTTTGCGGCTCTCCTATGGATATAAAAACGCACACGAAGGGACGTGGAGATACAGTAAAACGGATTCTGTATTTGGTTTCTTCCTGTCGTTTCTTAAATGTGTTAAGCAGGCTCTGTTTGTACACACCTGTCTGTGGTAGTAGCACATGATTTAAGTCGGTATGTTTCATTAAGATTTGGAAACTTTGTGTTGAGGGGAGGCATGGGAACAGGTGGGTAGAGTTTTCTTTATTTCCTCTCTACCCACTCGGTGTTATTTCTGTGTCGGGACTGTCTCAGAGGAGGAAGGCAATAGAATGCTTGGGAACAGTGCTGATTAAAAACACAGAGTAGCTCCCATAAGCCCGTCTGATAATATGATTGCAGATGTGCAATATCGAAATCTTATAGCCCCATCGAACATTGGCATATTCTTTCCTTACATTTCTTTAAGAAGTTCTTTTCTATTAAAAAACAACAACAACAACAACAACAAGATGAGTAGTTTTCGTGGTGCTTTATTTCCCCTGAGTGAGGACAGGTTGGTTGGTGTACAGGAAAAAGAAAGTTGAGTTCTCCAGCATCCTTTGCTAACTTCTGGGTGGTTTTGATTCGCCAGACTCAGGTGCAGTAGAGAGAGAGAGAGAGAAACAGCTTTCTCTGGGGACTTCCGGAAATTACTTTTACACATGGCGTACAGTAAGGTAAAGGCCTCTTGGCCAGCATAGCCTGCAGCTCAGCTGTGGTTATTTCATTCCACTGGCGTTAGTCTTTCTTGGGATACAGTTGAGCTGTGTCTTCCTAGACTGGGCAGAACAAGCTGGAAATGGATCCTTGCTCATTTAATTCAGAGATAAGACACCAGTTACCCTAATCTTCACGTGGACAAAGTAGTTCCCAACTTAAACTCCACTGCAGTGGGTGTTCGTTTTTGACTTCTCATTTCTTTTTATTTCTTTGCACTCTTAAAATAGAGAACCATCTCCATGTTATCCTTACTGACATTTCTCATTGATGTACCAAGAACTCTTCCTCTGTTCGTTTTACTCGTGGCTGCAATACAGCAATTTTAAAGTTTTCTTCACTTATTTCTCATTTTGTAATTTATCCCCCTCCTTTTATAAACAGGACTTTATACATACATACCTAGGCTTTAAATGGGTAGAGAAAAGCAACCAGTAAAATGTTTGGAGTGGTGTTGGAAGAACAGGGAGAGATACAGCCACTTCAGGAGGCAGCATTGCTGCTTTTGCCAATTTAAAACACTTTTTAAAAAAGGAATAAACAAAAATGCATCATTCTTTCTACAGGATCCCGAGTCCTGTCTCTCCCATTATGTGTTACACTTGGCCGAAACTCCACCAATCAGAATATTTCATTCTCAGACTGCTCTTAGCAAACTTACAAAATAGCTGAATTTATGTGCAGCCCATCTCCTGCATTTTTTTTACTCATCCTGGGTGTTCTCCATTTTCTTTTCAAAATACCTGAGGCTTTTTCTGTTCTGTGCTCCATATTCCAGCACTTGGTTATCACCCGATTATAGATTACCTGATTTATAGATCCTGTGTAGAGGACAGATCATGCATAAATTATAGATATAGACTACCTATAGTCTTTTTATGTTCTGGGGCCTTTGTGTCGATTTAATTTAACCTTTTTTTTAAAATCAGAAACAGCATATCTTCCTTTTATTTTTAACATTTGACTTTCTTCTTTATTTCAGGCAAACAATGATCATATCCTTCATAGTAAAATTAGTCAGCAAGAAGCAAATAAATAACACTAACTCTTCCAGCACCGAGGATAGATACATAAATAGTAACACTAGTTAATTTCTAACAGATAATTTTATAATACACACACTTGTTTTTTTCAATTTGCAGAAAACACTGATGATGAGGATTAAAAGGCATACCACTGGTTTAGTAAAAGGGTCTGTTGTTGTTTGTGTCTGCGTTGCACGTGTACATGTGTAGAAGTATTTAATGGCTATTACATGAAAGGCCATGTTAATTATTAAATACATTAAGAGGGAGTATTCTGTTTGAAACAGTGAGATCATACTGTTTTGATACTTACTGTTTTGTAAAGTGCTTTTATCTCTTAACATTTTGTGTCGTTCAGTATTTTTTGCAACAGCGTCTTTAACGCTTGCATGGCGGTGTTCCAGTGTTTAATTCTTGGTTGGTTGTTTCTGCTTGTGAAAATCTTTCCCAGTAGTTAGCTTGGGGCTAATATAAGTGTTAAGCATGCCCTCACTTAGTTCATTGAGGATTTGTTAAGCCTTCATGGAGCACAAACTTTATGTCAGTCGTCAAGCTGGGCCTCGGCGAGTACATGGTTAAGTGAAAGGCACGCTGATAATTAGGAAGGACTGGAAAAAGAGGGTCAGTTGCTAGCATCAATTCGCCATGGCCCACAGTTCACAGATTTACTAATTATTTTGCCCTGCTTCAGATATGTGCTCCCTATTTGTCAGACTGAGCCCTAGGACACCCTTCTTTTCTTTGGGATTCCTGCTTCCACTTTGGTGGACTAGAGCAGCCGTCCCAAGCTTTTTGGCACCAGAGACCAGGCTCCTATGAGAATCTAATGCCTGCTCACCTGAGTGGAGCTGAGGTGGTGATGCTAGCGCTGGGGAGTGGCTGCAGATACAGATGAAGCTTCGCTCTTTCGATGACCTCTCACCTCCTGCTATGGGGCCTGGTTCTTAACAGACCACTGTTGGGGGTTGGAGACCCCTGGACTAAAGGCCCAAGTACAGTCTATTTTTTTTTTCAAGTTAGTCAACCCATTAATTGAATGGTTCCTTTTGTGGGGGAACTCATATTAGAGATAATTGGGGGCAACCAAAGAAAATAGTTTTTGTTGTTGTGGGGAGAATGATTTCAGTGTTTTATCCTGAAGCTAATCATTTCTAGGTTTTCTATGACTGGACAACTTTGTAGCAAAATGCCTCAGGGATACAAAAATGACTTCTTTTCCTTCAAAGAATTCTGATTCAGAAATTCATTTTTATGGACCTGGAAAGTTCATTTGGCATCCATATTGGTCACCCCATATCTTAGTTAGCGGCTGAGAAAAATGATTACTGTGATGAAGATGCTCATCCTTGCTCGCATCCTTATTTTCCTTGATTATAATTTACACTGAAGTTTTCTCTATTTTCTCTAAACAGAGGCGGCTCAGAGCCCCAAACACACTCCATTCTCTCCATCCCTCCAACCACCATTGTCTTCCTCCAAACGCGGCCAACCTCCCCTTCTGTGCCCCAAGAAAGGAATGCCTGTAATGATGCTTCAAGATATCTTAAAACGTTTGGACAGGGCTGTTTTTCTGGCATCTTGAAGTCCGAGGTACCCATTCGTTAAGATGCTGGTCATGCAGAAGAAGGGTGATTGACCTTCATGAACATCGCCACCTTCTGGTTGATGAGAGGGAACCTGGACGGAGCACGAGTTAATGAATGGAGGCTCATTTAGGACTTACATCTTCTCCCTCCCTGGCTTAGCCATTCGCGGCCTCTACTCCCTGCAGATGCTCTGAGGCAGAGGGAGTAATACATTATTTTCTGCTTCAGCACCCAGGAGCCATTGATGTAAATTGATCGGCACTTTTTTTTTTTGGTATTTTTGTGAAATTCTGTTTTCATGCACATTCCTCTTTGTTGGTGAAGTGATTTGTATCCATTTTTTTTCATTCCAATCTAATAATGACACTCAACTCTATGAATTCTTGTATCTAAAGATTCTCGCAAAAGTAATGGTTCAACGATATAGGGCAGCAAGTACATATGATTATACTGAAAGAAACAAATAAAAAAATGTGCCAGTGCTTTCTCTTGGTAGGAAATTGTAGGTGCTAGGTTTGTTTTCCTTCCTGATAGATATTTTTTTTTAAAAAAAAAAAAAAGCAAAGCCAATCAGTATTAATATAAAAAGGTTATGGAGGTTTTATGTTTAAATTTTAAATATAGTTGTTGGCCAACCCTGCCAGATTCCTTAGCTTTGGAGGATCATAAGAAAACTGATTGAATGTGAAACAAATCGTCTATTCTTTATTTTATAGTGCGAGTGGTGTTTCATATACCTTTAGAAAATTTCACAAACCTTCAGACAAATACTTGATCAAATGATGCAAGGTTGAACGACATAAGCAAATTAGTTTCTGTGCAAACTCTGTGTCCCCATTCAGAGGAGAACAAATTGAAAAATTGATATTCAATACCAACAAGATAATTTCAGGAAGCAATAGAGCATTGTTTTGACAACTAAGGAACATGAAGCTTTTAGGACAAGTGGAGGGAGAATTACACATTGTGCTTTCCATTTATTATCTGAAGACATCTTAGGTGGAAATTGGAGAAAACAATTGGGAAGGAGAGTTAGGTGTAGGAAGAGGAAGATTTGGAAATGATTGGGAGAAATTTAATGCTATTTCAAGAGGGGATGTGGATTGGATAGAATACTCCAGTGCCGTCTCTGCATTCTGTTTCTTGGGTTCCCCATGGTTTTCTCACTTAGAGTCAGACTTTCAAATTTTATATATTGGATTGTTCCCCCTAGATACCTTATGTGAGGATTTCTGTATTCCTTTTGCAGTTTTTTTTTATTATTGATATATTGTTCAGCCCACTCCAATGTCTTGCCAGTGGATTAGGTGGTATAGCCAAGATGAGAGATGGCCTTGGACAAGTGCAGAATATAAAAGAGAGAGAGAGGGTTGGGTGTTGAAACTTTCCATGGATAACGTTTGGATTCTCTTTTCTCTTTGCTTACCTGAAAGTTTTGCCCCCATCTCTTAATACCCAAAAATAGATCTTGCTTTTCTAATATACACAAGACAAACTTTTGTTGGAGAACAGTCTTTTTAATGCTAAAGGGAGTGATCTGCGATTCTGTTATTTGCAAATCTGTTTACATTTTTTTGACAAAGTTCATCATTTGTTCTAGCTAGAATGTTCTATATCTTAAGAGAACCCATGGCAAAAAGAAAATATGGTTCCATTTTTATCAGTGATGCGGAGCTGCATGCTCTTTTATATTTGATGGTTCCCTTTCTCTTTCTCCGAAATACCTTGAGTCTTTTCACACGAGGAGTTTCCCCGGGCCTTCTCTATATCTGGATGTCATGATACACAACAGGTGGAAACTCAAAATATATTTGTTAATGATGATCATTTTTACACGCTCTCAGTGCATTACTAAAAATTTGTGGTTTTTTTTTAACTCATTTATTTGTCCAAAAGTAATTACTGAGAGTTTCCAATGTGTCAGATATTGTGTGTGCTGAGTTTTGGGGACACGGGGAGCTTGGTATCACCTCCATTCTTATGGTAGTTAAGGAGACAGACTAAACAAAGCACAGCAAAATGAAGCAAAGGTGGCAATGAAAGAGCAAAAACATTAGTAAAGTGTTTTAGTTAAGACTCGTGGCTGTAGAACTAAACTGAGTTCAAAGGGGGAAGAAATGGGCTCACATAACTTAGAAGTCCAAGGGCGGACTCTCAAGGCCAGGTGGATGCAGATAGTTCAAGCCACATCACTGGGACTCCGAGTTAAGTTTCCCAGATCGAGATTCCTCGTGCTCTCTCCATTAAGTGACCGAGGCGGCCACCAGTGGCTCCAGGCTGACCTCCTCTGTGACAGCAACCCTCGCAGACCGTCTACACTCATCCGAGTAGTCGTGAGTTCTGAGATGGTTCAGAGGCCAATTCTATTGCACCTGGATTGGGTCACCTACCCATCCTTGAACCAGTTCCTGAGACTTTATGTCCAAGCCTGGGTCAAATACTCACTTTTTAGAATCTGAAAGTAGACACAGTTCCCCGAACACACGAACCGAGCGCAGAGGAGAGGCGGCTTTCTAGGGAATAGGAGAGAGCTGCTACTGGAAGAAGAAGTGGACGCTGGTGAGGTAAAAACAGCAGCCGCCCACTAGCCCCATAACTAGACATTATAACTGCAGCGTGCAGTGAGGTCTTAGGCGGCAACAAAGGGCTGCTCCTTTAACAGGCTGACAGGAGATGTAATAGGAGTGGTCCCATCAGGCAAACCTTTTCCTGGAAGGGGTCTTCTCCTCAGCCGGGGAGGAGGGGGAGAGTCACTGGCTGCCACCAGGCAGGAAGAAGTGTGCAAGGAAGTTCCAGAAGGCCAGTCTGGCCAGAGCTCGGTGTCTGAGGGAGCATGCCAGAGAGAGAGAGAGAGAGAGAGTCCTGAGGTAGAGAGAACCAGATCATGGTGGGTTCGAGCTACACTGCACCTCACCCAGTACCAGAGATACACGCCTCTCACACACCATCCAAGAATTAGAACAAGGGGCGGGGGGCACCCTACAGCGAGTGAGGGAGAAGAGCGAGGGAGTGAGCCTTTTATTTTTTTCCTATTTCAACTGGGAAGCGTTACAACACTCGAACAGTCCTATATCCTCCTCGCATTTAAGGACCTCTCCATCTGCTACAAATGACTGACTTCCACCCGGCCCGACTTTGCTACCGCTCAGGAAAGACAAGCACACGTATGACCTAAACCCACTGCCTCTCTGCATGCAGCTCTGATCCATATTTTCAAAGAAACCTGATCCTCGAGCTTCTGCAGTGCTTCCTGCCCGTGTGCTGAATCAGCAGGCTGCTTCTGCTGCTCATTTACCAAAACCCTCTGAGGGGAGAGGAGTAGGTTGGGGGCGGGGGGTAGAAAGGATAAACTTAAAAAAAAAAAAAAGAGAGAGAGAGAAATGTGAAATATATTGAAAGTCTGAGGTCTCCTGCAGAGCTCGGGGGAGAGAGGCGGGAGCCCTCGAATAAATCACAGTGCTCTCCACAATGGCCCGCTCTGTCCGGTCGCTGAGCACTCTTGGTCGGCGATCAGAAATACAAAACACTTTCATAATAGTGAGTGTTGTTAGGAATTTCAAGTATCTTCAAGGGCATTTGACTTAAATGAGCTCAGTGATGGAGTATTCAAGTAAAGAGAGTGTTGTTAATGCACTAAATTAAAAGGGTAATTAAAGAGGCCAGCGCTACAAATGAGAACAGGAACACAATTAGTTAATGGAGGATTGAGAGTAAGAAGAGAGGGAGGGAAATTTTTTCTTTTTTAATATGCATGATAGCTTCACATTTTCCCTGAAGCCCTTCATGTTTTAAGCCAATGAAAGGGGCAAAAATGCTTATGCCATTTTTTTAAATTGCGTAAATTAAGCCAGATGTAGCACACTTTGCGTTCTAGAAGAAATAGGATTTTACACACAATGCAAACACACACACTCTCTCATGGGCACGCCGAAACATATACAAGCATCTATCACATACAGATAAGAGCCCGTTTCCTATGAGGATATTCGACATTACAATGGTGAAGATCATGGACTTGGCAGTAAGGCCGAACTGCATTTGAAATCGAGCCCTTCCACAATTATCTGCATGGATACTTTAGTTTTTAAATCTTTGCATTGACCTGGACTGTGGAGTAGCCATAGCGGTTGCTTAGACTCAGCAGCCTCTTGGTGAGTTCCACCTTCCTTCTGGTTGGTCAGTGCCCAAACTATATCGCTTATTAAATATGTTGCATGTTGCCTTGGCTTAGTACTTTTTTTCTAAAGCTGTGTGTTCTGAAGATGAAAGGATGTGTTGCAGTAAAAGTATTTAGAATCGTACATGTCAAGTGGTAGGTGTTGGTGTAAGAGTTGCCTGGGGCCACTGTTACCCTTATTATTATTATAATGGAACAAATCCAAGCATCATCTTCTGCACGTGTGTCAATATGGAATGAGGGAGGCTGTACACATAGCAGGAGTGGCTCCTCCGTCTAGCTGTAGTGGTAAAAGTTTCAAAGAACGTGGAGTTCAAAGCCAGCCAGGCATGGGTTCAAACTCATTTTCTACCAGGTTCTCGCTGTGCGGTCCTGGGCATTTAATTGACCCCTCTTTAAAACGGAGATAGGACAGGCAAGATGGCACCCGCCTGCAGGCTGCACAGAAGGAAGGCTGGACACAGGGATAGTGGTGGCCGTCCCTGCAGTCCTCACCCCAAAGCCATACAATGCAGTCTTCCCGCTGATGTCTCTGATGCCTCCTGAGCTGCTGTCCCTCCGTGGGAGACCAGGAAATAATTACTGAGATGTTAAGACATTTCTGAGTGTAAGCAGTGGATGCCTCTGAATGGTTAGAATTATCAGTGTTCTTTATTTTCATCTTCTTACTCTGCATAGTTCGTAATATGCATCATTTTTTTAATAAGAGAAACTAACGCCAAATTGCAAAATAAAAGCAGTTGGAAAGTTTAATTTAAAAATTAAATAAAAATAAATAAATAAAACGGGGATAGTACGTGAGGAAGCATATGGGTAAAAAGAGAGAACCATTTTTAGTGTCTAGCTCAGAACTTTGCACTGAAATATGGCACTTCATGTTCTTTCCACCCCCATTACTAAGTAAAACTGTCAATTAAAGGGAAAAGAACTTCAGAGAAAGATAGAAAAGAAAATAGAAGATAAAAGCAAATTTTGTTTGGGCTCTAAAGGAATGAATTGATACTGAGTCCTGGTATCTGAAAAATGGGCAGAAGAAAATGGCCATGGCAAGTGTTCTCCTTTTAAAAAGAATGATGATTACTTTCTTTACGAAAATAAAGGTAATATTTGGCCATTCTAAAATGTTGGAAATATGAATAAAGAACATGAATCCATTCCAATCTGTTACTCATTACTAAGATTTTGATATATGTCTCCATTTTTTAAAATGTCAATATATCTGAATTTACTTGGATATGTGTTTCCTTCCAAAATTAGAATTATACTGGAAATATTTTCATGCACATTATTATAGAAATATTTTCTGACATTACTAACTTTTCTGAAAATATGAGTTTTTAAAAGTTGTATCATTTTTTAACATTTGGATATACCATAATTTTCTTACCCTTTTTCTTATTGTTGGATATTAAGTTCCTTTTTTAAAACCATGATAAATATTAATGAAATGAACAATAACAATTTAAAAACATACAAAGTGAGCAAAGGAGAATGAGCAGACAGTTCAAATGGAAAACATACACATAGCACATCATGTTCATTCTCCCTAATAAATTCAAACTAAAACAAATGTTTTGTCAAATTGTGAAAAATGTTAAAAGGATAATATACTGAGTGCCTAGCAGAGTTTGAGAATACTAATTTGCATGCATTTTTGGTGGGAATCTATATCCCTAAAAATTTTTAGAGGTTCATTTGCAAGTATCAAGTATTTTTTTAAAAACAGAGGTTTGCACTTTAAGACCAAACAAAAGATTATTTCCCAGGGAAATAATAGGAAGGAAGGAAGGAAGGAAGGAAGGAAGGAAGGAAGGAAGGAAG